>OY796684.1:30230903-30427859 GCA_963680715.1 Tetragnatha montana
AATATATTATAAAAATTGATAAAATATGTACTTCTATGGTTAACATTTTTTTGGTAAATGAAAAAATACAGTAATAGTTTACCATCATTGATGGGAAGCTAGTTGTTAATGATGTTTTATTGCACAAAGTCTAAAAAAGACCATGTGCCCCCAATTACCAGTTGATAAAACATAAGGTTGTAAATTTGTAACTACTTTGATTGATAAATTTTTTAATCTTATAGAAAAACAACCTCAATCATATAAAATATATTTACTCTTTTTCATGGTGAGAGATTTCTTTTTAACTGTAACTTTCTTCAAAAGTTTTAGGTATATTTATTTGTTTTTCTATTTATTTTTACACATATAATTCAAAATAGTATATGTTAATCGATTTCGAGTAATTAGTTATTTTTATTTTAAAGTCTTAATTTTTTTTAATTATTACGAAAAAGAGGTATTAACTTGCACTGGAATAAGGGTTATTGTAGTTAAGGCTTATTGTTATAAGGCTTATTGAAGAGGTAAGCTTGCTTCAAAGTTTTAAAGAAAACAAAAAGTGAAGCCACTTACCCGTGTTTGAAACCAAGACAGCGGGAAAGAAGTTAGGAAAGCGAAGATGAGGAGGAGAGAGAAGAGAGATAGAGGTGATATGACGGAGATAAAAATGGATTCTTGTGTTTCTCCCGCGCTTATTTACTACCAATCATGAACGGGTATTCCTCAGGTGGGCGGAGCCACAGTGGGTGACGGTTGATTCGCACTGAAAGAACTTTTCTGCCACTTCGTGGAGGTCTCTTTCTCTTAAATGGAGTCAGAATGCTAAATGCGACCGAAAAGTTTGTTTCTTGCGATTTAATGTTGGTAACAGACTTTAAAACGCTCTAATTGGTACGGGGAAGCAAAAAGTAATCGCGGGGCGACCGAATTGAGGGGGAGTAAGTGGTTACGCGGAGGAATTGTTCTTTTGATCTTCCTAAGAAGGGATCTTAAGGAGCTTTGGAATTATTCTTAGAATCAGTGCGGGTTTCGAGATGTTTAAACTGCAGAGGATGTTCTAGCTGTTAAAATGAGCTTTGTGCTAAAAAAGGAAAGATGATATAGAGATGCATTACATGAAAATTTGCCCGAGGTTAATTGTTGCTAAGGAAAAAATCGGCATGTTTTAGTAGACTCTTCGTCTCTCAGTGCAATTTTTAGATTCAAAGTCATGATGTTTTTAAAAGTATTGGATTAGGATCATTTAATCCATTTATTCATTTTGTTTAAAAAGATGCATGATTATTTTTTCCCATACTTAAAATGATTTAAAGAATAAAAAAGTTTTGATACACTTTATAACCTTTTATACCCAATGATCGAATCAAAAACAATATTAAAATATGTTATAAAAATATTGCTCTTAAAAAAAGTTCCAAAACACAGATGGCACTTCTCCTTATAGCCCCATATGTAAATTATTACCTGTCATGAAAAACATTAAAAAATATAGTTAAAATAAAATTTTGAAAGAATTAACAGCTTAACTAAATATTAAAAAAAATAAAACGGATACAATTTTGAAGAGATTACAGTTTAACTCAATATTAAAAACCAAAGTGAATATTAATAAAATTTTAACGACATTGAACGCAGGAACAATATAGATAAGGATAAAATAAAAAATATATATATTATCTTCACTCCCATGTCTCCCATTTACATTCCTTAGTTTTATTTAGTAATTCTAAAACCTTTGAATTTCTTGTGATCTTTATACAAATGCATATTTTTTGTTTATAATGACGATTCTTGTAAGAAGCTAGGAAAGCAAAATGAAAATTCGCAATTTAGAAACCTCGTGGCCCATATATGCAGCGTTCAAAGTTCCGTCATAAGATCAAAAAAAAAAAAAAATATAAATATTCACTCATATTCATTTATTAATGCTCATTTACTAATTATATTAAAAGGAAACATTATTTAAATTATATACTTACTATAGCAATACACTGAATATTTTAAAATAAAAAATAAAGTTAACTAATTCTAACTCTGAATACGTAAAATTGCTTTTCTAGGCACACTCAATTTAGCGATTGAATGATTGATCACAAGAACGAGTATTTTTAACACAGCTTTTAAAATGCCTTCTTTTAACATGTCTTCTTTTAACAAAGCTGCTTTTAAAATGTCTCCAAGACGAAATCTACTTGTGATTAATTATTAACCATATAGCCTTTATGATGAGCAAGAATACAAGATTTATAATATAATATTTTAGAGTAAACTTGGAGCTGTGCTTTTCATACTTTCAACATAAAAAACTAATCCAGCCTAAAATTTTTAAAATAGACAAGATACAGTAGAACTCCAATCATCCGAATCGATTGAGACCGGACTGATCAAAAATTCGGATAATTGGATTTTTTTTGCGAAAAAGGTCCATTTTAATTATTTATTGTATGTATGTTGGAAATGGGAAAAAACTACTTTTTAAGAAAGAGAAATTTTAATTTAGTAAATGAAAATGCAACATTCGGGTCAATTGGGATAATCAGAGTTCGGATAATTTCAGTTCTACTATAGTACAATTTTATCGTGAGAAAAGTTTTTTATCCACTTTTTCAATCGGTTTAAACAACAAAGTTTTGATTCTGAGGTATTTTTATAAAATCGTACTTATGATACCACTTTCAACCCTATCTAATAGAAATTCTTTTCACAGCTTCACTAAAAGAAAAATATCGGATGTCATTCAAGTTGGAACCTCCCACGTAAAATGTGTCTCTCTTCTTGGTAAAAGTTATGACAAGAAACTAATTGTAGCATCATATACCCAAGAATTACTCTAAGTAAATAGGCGAGTTATTTTAGAAGAAATTAATTTCATCGATATATCACTGCTAAAGTGCAGAATTCAGTTAATCCGTTAAAGTGCAGAATATTGTTTCATTTATCAAATTACTTTGATAAAATTACTTAGAATTATTTATTACAAATTACTTAGAAGTGAAAATAAGATGTTTGCTGGAACAACAGCAACGTTTCTGTACTCTTAAATTAATATAATGTAATACTTTTTAACATCTAACCTAAAGAACAAATTCATACAATCAAACAATCAAAAAGTTAGTTGATAGAATAGATCATAATTCAAAAACTTCAATACAATGATTAAACCGGTTTAAAAACTATTACAAAGACATTAATCTAGTGTTATTTATTTTTATATCTAAAGAATCAAGTTAATACAATCAATCTAGAAATTAGTTGATAGAATCAATCGTCAATCAGGAGAAAGGAAGTAAGAGAAACAAACTTTTGAACTTTAACGATACGAAAATTACTTAGGTAAAATGTAGAAAACTCTCGATTCCGCATTTTAACGGAGCAAATCAGTTAATCTCATTAAAGTTAGTTAGGTAATGTTCACATTAGCGGCTTAAGGAGGAAACAGATACACTAAATGTAGTCGACGCTCGCTTTTACGATTTTGTAGGGGATATTCAAATAGTTCGTCAAATAAAAACATTGTAAATGGTTTAATAATACGTATGTTAAAATTTTAATTTTATTAAACAGAAAACATCTATTTACGAAATAAAGGTGTTTTTTAAAGACTATAACAAATATTACGAAATAAAGTTACATATTTATATTTTATAAGTTCCATCTGTACTAAATAGAAAAAAAAATATATACAACATAAAATATTTACACCACAAATACACTAATAATGCTCTTTATGTAATACTTAAAAATAAACCCATAGCTTTAAATGGAACTTACCGAATGAATGATGAAAAGTAAGCTAAATAACGGGACTTTACATAGGGTTTCATCTGGAAAACTTTATTGCTCTTCTGCATCCTCTTAAGGATCATAGATAATTTCATCCGATGGTTTCTCTTGCTCTTCCACATCCTCTCCATAGGGAGCTATCATTGGAGAATTTCTCTTGCTCTTTTACATCCTCTCTAAAAATAATTAAGGAAAATAGCGTGCTTACCAGTTTCCAAATTCCCTTCAAAAGGGGGGTAAATTTCAGAGTTTGTTTCATTTCCTTATAAAAAGTAAAAGTTAAACTATCACAAATAGTTAGTGTTTTATTAGTTACTACAACTACATACTTTTACTTAATTATAAATAATTTTTAACTTTCTTTGTATCAACTACTCTACTAACTCTTAGAAGGTTTTAAGTAGCGTTGGTCAGTAAATTTTTACGACTATTAAAATTGATCATAAAAATATAACCACATCGAAATTTTATGCATTTATTCCTGCAGAAACTTACAATCAGGGTTATTTTTAATTTAAAGTGTAAAATAAAGTTAACTTATTGATGAAACTAAAATTATAATAAAAATAAAGTTATATGATATTAAAAAGAAATATTATAAGTCCCTAATAATATTTTCTCAATTTTATGCTGGATTACTGCCATCTGTCGTATAGAACAGGAATCATAAATCCTCAAATAGTTCTCTTTATAAAACTGACTAAACTTTTAAAAATCTGTCACTTTGTTATGCACCATATGTATTTATTTTACAAAAACTATACATCAGAATCCATTACTTTTAAAAAATTAAAGTAGTGTGTGATATTTTGCTCTGTATTACACTCTGTTTACTAATTAAAATGGGTATTTAAATATGATACCAAATAAAATGTATGATATTTTAAATATAAATATTATTTGATATGAAAATTTAAAAAATTATTCTATATTTCGTTTATTAATAAGTAGTTTTTAATATTTTAATGTAATTTCTGAACTAGTGTGTTCAGTTGTATTGAGCAGATGGCGACACCACAACTGTATTCTCAATAAAGAGAGTTTTCTCCGATTTGTGGCTCCAAATATAAATAAGCTAAAAGCCAGGCCAGACGACAGGGGGGTATAGTAATAGTAACATTTTCCGTGAGACTCATCTTTTATGAGTTTTAAGCCCAAAACATTTCTCAAAAGGTAAAGGTGATGGTCTGGAAAGAGAGCTAGCATAGGTGAAGCTGAAAAATTGGTTACAAACTGCTTGTATGGATTCTATTCTAACAACATAAGAAAAAAATTGGAACTATGCGAACTTCAATGTAGATAATTACTGGCTAGGAGAGATCTTTTTATTGGAAACTTAACCAACACAATTTTCTCAAAATTACTATTTTGTGAGTTCACTGGAATTCGGAAAAAATCTTCAAACTTTTGTTTAGGAGTTAATTAATATAAGGTCGTTTACCTCGGACTAATTTTTACTTTTAACTCTGTAATTTTCTATTTATCGAAAATAAACTGATGAAACAATTTTCCCTCGATACTCTAACCTTTCTTACACAACTTTTTTTTCAGAATTTCATTTAAGTATTTCAGTACATAATTATCAAAAATGTAAATGATTGTAGATCGTTAAAAAATATATTAGTGTAACAGTGTAACTTATTTAACGGATATGTTACGGCCAAGGTGATAAATATTCCTTGATTAATGTCATTGAATTTATAATTTACCACATTGCCCACCTCAAGTCTTAACTTCTTAACTGAAAATTTTCAACCAGAAATACTGATTTGAATCGCTCAAAAACACATACGATCGAATCACAAATGTTCATTTTATGATATAAGAAATAGTTTAATTGAAATAAGGCAGAATCTAATAAAAAAAGTGACAGAACGTGAAAGTCAATCGTACTCTGCGCGAGTTTTTTTTTTTTTTAATCTCCATCCAGCAAAATGTTCCGGAGATAAAATGAACGAAAACACTCAAAATCATTATTAAATAAATCTTAAGATACAATAATTTTCCAATACCCCGTAGATGTGGAAGTAAATTCCAAGGCCCACACTTCAAGCATGTTTAAAGTTTTTTTTTTTTTAATTTAAACACGCACATTTATTTCCGCAAGCAAACACATTCTTGCTTGGCACAGCTAATATCTATTATGAAGAGTTGTTCATATCAGCTATAGCTATAGATGCGAAAGCTAATGTAAAGGGACACACTATGTATTATATTTACTTGGGTGGTATCCATAATAGAATAGGGCGGTGGCCACTTAATAAATAAATTTTACGCTTGTCAGTCAACTCCCCCTGCAAATAGGGGAGTCCGGAGGTTGTATTCTGGGGTGAGGAGTTCTGGAAGTGACACTGATTCAGGATGAAGAGGAACAGCTGTTCGGAGCATCTCCTGTTTTCCTGGGGGGTGACTCATTCGAATATCCGACGGAACACGAAGATGAGTCAACTGAGGGAAGGAACTACCCGATTTCTCGATGTAAAACGAAATAAATTTCCAGGGATATTCAATCCTTGTTATTATCTAAAATAAATTGGGGAAAAGGTGATATGGACTTAAAGTAAAAGCGATAGAGAGAGGGGTTCTTTGGCCACCCTCTCCCCCCAAAAAATTATAGCACATTTTAAACAAATTTTATCATTTTCCATTTGTCACATTACAAGTCTTTATGTTTTATTTTCCTACCCAATTAAGGATTAAATGACTTAAGAAAAGTATAAGATCAATGTTTCATGGTTATTTCAATAAATTTAGTTTACGCTTGTATACCCAAAAGAAGGTTCTACCAGATAATGTTATTTAACAAAATTTAATCGTGAATAATTTTATTTGTCCCACAATTTAAAATGAAAGAAGACAAGAAATTCTAGATAACCAATGAAAAAAATTAACTAGAAAGATAGAGAAAATGTTCAAAAAGCACATCAGACGAGAATCTTAAAAATGGAAGAATAGAATGGTGCTGCCTTCTAGCGTTAAAGATTAAATATGCTAACACAAAAATTTAATTCAAGTATATAGGATACTCTCGATACCCTGAAGTCAAAGGACAGGAAAAACATTTCGAAGTAGCGAGTTTTCAGGAAAACAAGGATATCTTGAAACTTAAAATGTAGGAAAACTACAAGATATGAAATAGAGTGTGCCGTATGAAGTCATGACTTCGTAGAACGTCTGAATTCAGCAATAATTTGACTTGTTATACGGTAGGATATATAAAACTATTAAAAAATTAACAAACAATTTAATATTGAAAATATTAATTTGAAAAAAATGTTTTAAGAAACTTAAATTTTTGTTTTTACAATCACCCTAAAACTAAAAGAACATTATTTTTTATCGTTAAAAGATTTTCCAGTATAGAGGAAACAGCTGGTTATAAGAAGATGTCAGATGTTTCGTACTTTAGTGCGCTCGTGACCATCTTGGAAGTCATTAGCTTAAATTTGCTTTGGAAGAGTATTCAGCACGTGGCCCTTGCCTAAAGCTATTTTTCGAGAAAAGTTTACCTTTGGAAAAATCTTTGACATGGGAGATGAAATTAACATTGTTGAAATAAGTATCGCCAAGGGGAAAATATGTTTTTACGTTATAAAGGTTTCTGTATTAATGAAGTTTATAATGTCGAGAGTATACTATAAGCTTTTAAACTTTTTATACCTTTTAGAATCCCAGTATCATTTATATAAAATACAATATCTACACAGTTAAGGATAGCGAAACAGTTATAAGGATTATTGTTATTATCCTTATTAACTTACTGTTCCAGTATGTAAATCATTAGGGTAATTTCCATTCCATTGACCGTTCTTCATTAAAAATGTTAAAAAATGAGTTTTTGAAAATTAATATGATTTAAGGTAAGAAGCTTATTGCATATAATCAATACCTCAAACACCATTCTTAAGTAGGAGGTAGAAAAATCAAAGGGGTCACATTAAGACAACTTCTTATTCATTTATTCCAATGATAAATGTATTTGAAACAACGGTGGTAGATGAAATACTAATAACTTTTACAAAGAAAAACTTTTATATGAAAATTTACCGAGAAAACTTTCATAAACATGATAAAGCAATTTTAAATATGAAACTACACTGAAGAGCCAAAAAAAACTGGTACACCTTCCGAATATGTCCCTGTGAGCCCGCGATTTCCACAAAACGACGTGTAATGGATTTTATTAGTGTCTGAAGGTACACTTGAAGAAGTACACACCATAAATCCTGCAGGGGAGTCTATACGGGATCCGCAAATTCATTGGAGAGATGGGATGCAGGAGAAATGAAAAACAGCACACCCATTGTATAGTGATCAAATTCGAATTTTAGCGTATGACCACTTCAACAGAAACCGTAAATATCGAGAATCGGATAAAACATCGGATCTCTGACATCCCTGTGGCTTGAAACTGAACAGACCATGGAAGAACTGGACCATCGATGACTACAGAAAACCATCAGTAACCTTGAGACACACATGCAACTATTTCGGAAATTTGTGCTTAATTTGAACACCGAGGCATCAAAAAGGTGCTCGCATTAAAATTCGCGCCGATTCGAGAAAGAGTTGCACATCCGTCACGTCACTGGTTTGGTCTCGTTCTTTCGTGGTCTTTATCAGGCCACAGGGATGTATGTCAGAGATTCTATGTTTTATCGGATTCTCGATTTTCACGGTATATACGGTACATTACTCTGTTGAATATTTACGATATTTGCTCTGTTGAAATGGTCATACACGAAAATTTGAATTTAATCACTATTCGGGGCGTGCGGTTTTTCATCTTTCGTGCATGGCATCACCTCAATGGATTTGTGAATCCTTTATGTACTCCACTGTAGAATTTATGGTGCGAATTTCCTCAAGCATACTTTCAGACACTAATTAAGTCTATTCCACCTTGTTTTGTGGAAATCTGCGTTCGGCAATCGCAGGGACCCTTACACGATATTCGACAGATGTACCAGTTGTTTAGGCACTTAAGTGTTTACCCATCTAAACAAAAACCTCAAAAACGAATTTCAACGCTGCAGGATATTAAAATATTTTGGGATATTAAAATAACCGATGGTTGAAGCCACATATAATTTACAATGAAGAATATTTAAACTTATATAATTTATAACTTTATTGTTGCATTCATTATTCTAACATAATTTAGAAGAAATAGCCACTATAACATAAAACACTAGTATTAAATAATTACCAGTGATATACAAGGTTAAATTGTATTCAACTCCGCAAAAGCACAGGCCCTCAATTTCTCGAAACGCACAAAAAATTACACGTCTCAATTTGGGAAATTTATTCGTGCATTTTTGAAGTCATAAACCATCAATAATTTCAATGCGTTTTACGCGGAACTACGCAAAAGTTCTTACGTGATTTTGGCTGGTAACAATTTTGACCATACAATATTCGAAGTTAATGTAAAAAATGCTGTAAATAAAATGAATTATCATTTTATAGATAATTAAATGATAAATAAAATTATCTTCCTTCATACCTAATATAACAATGCAATGTAACCTCTTTTTTTTACCTATTTTAGGAATTGGGATGCATTGATAGAAGCAAAAGTTGAATTCATAGTTAAAACTAACACTTTTGAGGATGCTCTATACAAATTATGGATCATATTGATAAGCAAGTGTTAATTTGCACGTGCAATATTTTCTGAAGAAATGTTCTTTTAATAGCAGTTATTATTAAGGGATAAATATTTGCATTTCGTTACTTCTTTTACTAACTGCGTATTAGATAATAGACTAATAATCATCTTTACATCATTAATTAATCCAAGTCCGTGATATTAAATTGATTAAAAAAATTTTACAGCCTTTTGAAATCTTTGTGTAAAGGAAATGGTTAAGATATTTATTTTTCTATCAGAACCTTTATTCTTTTACTTCAGTATCTTTAAATAAATGAAGCACGCGTAATCTTAAAAAACATTAATAACTCCCGTTCATGTATTTACATGCAGTAGTAAATAACCTTTAAATTTCTAAGTAAATTAAAAAGTATCGATTGATACAGATATGAAAATATCTTTTTTTTATAAAATATTAAGATTGGGGAGCGTAAGATGTAGAAAGTAACACAGAACTTTTAAGTTGTCCTTACTTTAAAAGTTAGGTGATTGAAAAGCTTAAGTTAAACTGTTTCTCTTATCTGAAATACACCAAGCCATTTTTTATTACTTTGCCCGGAATTTTTTCCTATGGAATACAAATCGCTAAAGTTAATTTTTTCTCCAGTAGGCTAAGTTCAAATAAAGTCACTTTTAAAAAGTATATTTATTTTTGAACGAAATTTTTACTTTTGAAATCTAAGTAAACCAACTGTCAATATACCTAACTATAAAATAGCTTTTAAGTAAAAGAAATCGATCACGAATAATAAAATTAAAATATACATTTACAAACAAAGGAATGATAAAATGTTGACAAATATTTTCACTAAATTATTTACAATAAATTTACAGTTCCTGAAAAAGTACAATTCAATTGGAGAAGAGTAGTTCAATCTTAATAGCATTTACTAAAAACCTTGAATATATTTTAAGAAAAAGGTTTAGAAGAATCATACGATAAACTTTCCTATTAAAGCTCACACGAGTAAAAAAAAATGTCTTTTTACGTATTCATTTCGGTGATTTTCTCATGGATTAATTCCGTAAGCTATAGAACAGAATTTTAACCGTGAAATTTTTCACGAACTCATCCAGTGTATCCTTATACCTAACACAAAATGTAAACTTTTCATATTGAGACTATAGAAGTGTTTTTTCAGGGTTAAAGAGTGATTAGTACTTAAAATAAAAACAAGTTTTACAATCTTTTAAAATTGAATAAATATTTTAAATGTTCTTAAAAGCAAATATCTCCTAGAATATTCATGATATTTTCATTAAACGTTTATCAGTGAGTTTTTCGTAATATTGGCAGCAATATTTATTCTCATTGAAGTTTTTGCTCCTATCTCTTTTAGTTTTTTAATTAAGTTTTACTTTTTTTATTTCACCGCCGCTAGGGACGCTGTAAGTCAATTAAATGGATTCTCCATGATCACTTACTTAGGGGTATACCTTACATCTATGACCCTAGGAGACGATGTTTCCAAATAAAGGGACTTTTGAAACGCCCTGTATGTTTCTAGCCGTTAAGTTCAAACTCCTAGAAATAGAATACTTTGACAAGAATATTTCCAAAAGTTTTTCCTTAAATACCATAACATTTTACAATTTTCTATCCTCAAAGATTTACATACAGAAAAAAAAGGAATACTAGTATTATGGGGTATGTGTAAAAAATAAAAATATTTCTAAGTTAAAGGTCGTTTTTTAAATCACTTATTTATAATTTGAGTAACGATAATTAATTAGTAGTACTTTTTTAAAATACATTTCATCGTCATTTTAAATAAGATCAATTTTCAGTCATAGCAATCCTTATTAGGTTAGAGATGTTTAAAATTACTGCTAAACCTTTAAATTTATTAGTTTTTATTGAATATAGATTGGTATTTATTAATTTATTTAGTACTTACGTATATTACCCCGTCGACCATTCAGTGACCTTCAAATTCAGTATCACAACTATAGAACAGTCAATGGGCTGTGATATTGCGGATTCAGAGGGACGGGATAACACGTAAGAGCCATCTATTTTTTTTGCTACTTATAAATCTAAAAAATTATTTCTTTCGAAAACAGTATTTAAGTTAAAGAAAACATCAATATTAGACATCCCTAAGTATCCCGCTATTCCAACCAAAATTTGAAGTAATACTCTATTTTATTTACAATATTAATCTTTTTTAAATCTTAAATAAAATTTTAAAATTTGTACACCCAAACTAATTAGTTCAATTCAATCAGTTATACATTTTGTCAATGCTCGCTCCAAGTATTTCTGATCAGACTTTGATTGTAATTCCCATGAAGAATTAATTCATTGAGTTTTAATAAATAACTGAAATCACAACTAAAGGAAAAATGTGTAATACCTTTTCTTTTATCAAGAGATCGTACTGGAAGTTCATATTCAAACGTAACATTTATAAAATTATTTATCACAGCAAAAATTATTTACCTAAAATGTAGGTTCCGGATGCATATTTTCATGCAATTAAGATTCCTACCAGAGTTTATATCAATATGAAAAGGTTTTGGAGAGGAATTGGATACTTTAAGAAACTCTTAGCTGTGTGATTGATATTTCTTCAAATCCTTTTTTTTTCTTTTTCTCTTAATTTCAGCCCAATTCTCTACACAGAGCTCTCAGGAGAAAGGAGTTAGGGGTCGTAAATTGGAGAGAGAATAATCATCATAAATGATAAAAAATATCATCATTATGTCATAATCACAAAGTTTATGTTGTTCAATTATTTGTATGGATTAAGGTTGAAATAGTATTGAGAAAATTGAGTTCTAATAACTAATAGAGATACAATTTCTTTCGAGGTTAATAAGGATTTGGAACCAGAAGGAGCTAACTTTGAACCATATTATCAGATTGCTACTACAATTTAAATCACAGTTTTAAAAAATTAAAAACAATCATAATATAATATTAGAAAAACGAATATATTAAAAACTTTGAATTTTGAACATAGAAGATTTCATGATATCTGCCATCATACATTTTTATAAAAATTTACATAGACTAGATTTAATGTAATGATAGAATATTATGAGAATGCTTTTTTATTTTCTCAGAGGAATGTCTTTTTTTATGTAGATATGTGTTAAATAAATCTACCATATAAAGATACCTTATTGTAAAATGGAAAAGTATGGAGTATTTTTCTTAATGCGAACCTCGAGAGACAAAGATGAAACGGGGTTCTCACCATAAAACTTGCTCAGACAAAACATAAAAGCAGAGGTATTAAAGCGTTCGTAAGAGGAAGAAAAGAATTAAATGTTAATATTGAGGAGTGGAGAAAGAATTCAGGCAACAGAAAGTTTATTGCTCTGGTTGGAAGTGAAGATTCGACAAAACTCAAACTGGGAACATAAAATCAGCTCGTTTCAGTAAAGTCACGTTTAGAATTTCGCCGTTTAGTACATTTCTCCTTACGTTGACTCGTGTGCGGAATTTCATGTTAAATTGACTCTGCCATAGAAATTCCTGTCATATGTCTGAACATTTGAGACATGAAAAATCAAAGAAAGTTTTTGCCTATTAGAGTGACGCATTTGTTGTTAAAAATATTGTAGTGTGTTGATTGGGGAGGGGTTCACAGTATAAGGGATATTTTTACTAATAATGGAAGATGGTTATAATTATAATTTTACCATTGTTATAGTTATAATTTTACCTGTGAGGAGGGATTATTCTTTATAACAACATAAGGTATAAAATATATTCTACGTAGATTGAAGCGAATACGTTAATTGAATACATCTAAATAATAAGTGGAGTTCTCTCCTTTTAGTTTTATACATTTTTAGGGTAAGTGGGTTTAAATAAGTGTCAAAAGGGATAGAAAGTATTTTTAGTATGATCTTAGCTTTAAAAAAATTAATTCTAAATTTGAATACTAATAAAACATAATTTTGTTATTTTTAAAGAAAAATGCAATGCATGCCTAAATATTTAAAAATATTGCACAAGAAGCACCCAGTACTTCAAAACCTATCGTATCTGGAGTTTTATAATTGAATAAATTCTCAAAAGTTGGAGAATTTATCCAAATATATAGTTATTGAGCCCTGGGGTATTGCACTATTGAGGCTCAGGCATATAATAATTTATGCACCAAGAGAGTTTGATCCTTGAAAAAATAGCCTTAGAAAACTTAAGAACGTGGTATGCGCTGAATATAAAATAGAACCTCCCAGAATAGCCCGAAAGATTTATGAATATAAAAATTGGGTAAACCTGAAAAACGCTATATCATCATAGTATAGGATGTCCGTTCTGTATTCCGCTTTTT
Source organism: Tetragnatha montana (assembly GCA_963680715.1). NCBI lineage: Eukaryota > Metazoa > Arthropoda > Arachnida > Araneae > Tetragnathidae > Tetragnatha > Tetragnatha montana. The sequence continues at coordinate 30,244,617 of OY796684.1, forward strand.
AAAAGAAAAATAGATTCAACTTGTGCTTGACAACATGGCTTAATCATTTGATATGCATTAAAAATATGTAACCAAATTAATTTATTCATCTTGCCCAAAAACGTTTCATATTTACAATAAAGTTTTGCGTTGTCTTTTCATCACATTTAATCTGACATAGGCATAAAATTTCCATGTAAAAATGATACCCACCCTAATGCATATATTTGATAGTGAAATATAAAATAGGAATAATTGTTTCATTATGTTTTTAAATTTATTGAATTTTCAACACCTTTTGAACCCCGCCTAAAATATAAACATGAAAATTCTCCAACTCAAGAAATATAACCACATCCTTCCCCGAATTCCTTTCAAAGAAAACAAATTGTTATGAGAAAGAGTTTCTTAACTTAATAAAAAGTATTTTAACCCCCCTTCTGGAATTCGCCTCTTTTCTCCCCGACAATTTTATCTTTTTCCTCACGGATGACATAACCCCTAGATGCAAGACATCACCCTAGTCATTATCCTCCAACATAAAAGATTACTGTTAATGCTTAATGGATTGAACAGATGTTCACGTTTCAGTGCTTAGGGGGAAATACCTCAGAACTGTAGCTTCCTATTCTAAGCAGGGCAGTAAAGTGTATTGTTCGCGAAACTTGTGATTTCTTTGTGTTTTGAAGTTTTTAAAACAACGCGTAATATTTTTGTTGTAGTGTAGCCTGAAGGAAATTTTTTAAAACTCTTTGTTGACGATTTATAAAGTCACGTTTGATGGTGAGTCATCAACTTTCAGTGTATGATAAATTATAGATTTCAGTGTTATGTAGTTTTGTGTTTTCTTAGTTAAAGAAAAAATTTAATAAAAAACTTTTGATATTTTTTGATAATTTGCTAACTTTTTTTGAGGCCTGAAAAAGTGCTATTTTCACATGCTAATATCTCCGCTAATATTCATGATATTTTCATGAAATATTTCTAGTGATTTTTTTATAAACCAACGGACATTTCGGGATGACCTTACACAATGAAGTTTTTAAGACCTTTTTATACATTTTATTAAGTTTCAATTTTATTTATTTCATCTCGTTCAAGATTTCGATAGCTTCACAAATGAAAAAGCATGCAAAACATACTTTTATTTGCTCACATACTGTAAAAATAAAGCACAATCATATGAAAGTGGTTAAATAGTTTTAGTACCTAACCATAATATTCTTTAGCAGTTTGTCAAAAAAAACCTCCGTGAGGTAATAATAGATTGAATGATGAATTATTTTTTTCATAGATAGAAAAACTACATTTTTTTCAGCTCAGTTGCATTAATTTTTTTTTCATTACCTTTTTGTTGATTACCAAAATGAATAAGATCTTTAGATTGTGATGCTAATTTTTTGTTCAGTGTTTATTGTTCACGGTTTATCTGAACAAAACAAAATATCAACCAACAATTAAAAATGTAATTGCTTTCTTGGCGTAACGGATTAAATTAATTGGCACGACGAAGACCTCACTTTTTTTCCCCAAGTCCGTTTGATGTTCGGCGTTTGATTAATTCGCAACCATCAATTAATTCTCCGCCTTGGGCACAAAACACATGCAGTAACACGTTAATTGAAGGAAATGAAGCAATTACATAGTAACTAGATTTCCTAAGAGTTTGTGCAAGCTTCGACGATAAAAAAAATGATCATTCTTTTCAATATACCGCGATGTGTTTTATGAGAGGGATAAAATGGAACCAGTAGCGCTAATTTAAATAGTAATTAGGATCATGGTTAAGAAAATAACCCGGTTTAAACTCAACAAAAATTTTGCTTCTAATTGCTTCAAATTACCTTGGTAATCTATGCGTTCCATTAGAAACAATGGTAGGGGAAATATGCCCCATTAAGCTGAAATGAAATAATCAGGTTGCTAAAAATATATCTGGCTTTAAATTGTGATGCCAAGATTGGTGATTATTAAACAAAATATTTTTATGCTCAGATAAATTATTTTATTTTGTTTAGTTTACTAACTAACAAAAAGGATATAATTTATTGTAAACATATTTAATTCTAATATCATTGAAAACCCATTCATATTTACAGTTTAAGTTGGTTTCATGATGTATTTTTAAAGTATGTACAACCCAAATGTATTCTCTTTAAGTGAATAGATTATTGCTTAAATTGAATTATAATACCCAACGCATCTTATTAGTTTTATATAATTTGATAATATTAGAAAGTAACAGAAGTGAAATTAAATGAAATACTATTCCAGATTTCCATGAATGGATGCATCATTTATTTTTAAAAAGATAATTGGATTGGGGATTACAAAATATTCTATAGTTTCAATTCTGCTGTATTTGAATATTTAATTTAACGCATTGCTTTAGGAAAGGTTAAATAGAAGTCCATATCTTTAATTTTCTTCTCTGGTCCGTGGTAAATATAACAATAAAATAATTTTCTTTGACCATAATAATTTCGTTTCTTATAAAAATTTCCCTTTTGAATTTCCTTTGTAATGGCGGTTTTATTAATTTTATTGTAGTTAACTAGTATTTTTAATACATTTTTCTTTAAAACGTAACAAGGGTTAAGTTATAGAAAAGCTATAGAAGTAGCAGAAAAGCTATTTTACATAATATTGAATGCGAATAAAGTAATTTTACATAAATAAGACCTATGTTTTGATAAGAATTAAATTTATTCCTACTTAAATTTTTAAAAACACAAGAATAATTATAGAATAATACAGAAAGCTACATGAAAAACAAAACCTTCAACAACTTTGCTACAACAAATAAATCAACAACTTTACCATAACAATTATTAACACAACCAACTTTCCCCTTCATATTTATCGCGAAATATGGAAACAAAGAAAAGTCTCTTGACAGTCTTACACCTTTTCTTACACGCTTCACTTCCTCAATAGTCGGGAAAACTAGAATCAAGAGTAACGGATAAGCGAAGAAAAGCAGCAATGATTTTGTTTTAGCCGACAAAATATTTGTTTTGGGCGAGGAATGTTGCGGGCACACAATGGCCTGTGAAAAAAAGCAAACAAAATCCGAGGGGACCGGTGATGCTGGTAGAATACAAGTAACTTAGTTATCCCGCATTAACCTTTAAATATGCGATAAGGATACTCTTCTTATCTCGTTAATTGGAAGGGGTATAAACGAAGCTCGGGGTACTGGTCCGTAAAGTTGCACGTAAGGAAGGCCCTGTTCCAAATGACCGGAATACCGGCAAAACGATTTCGGGATTATCTTTGGTGAGAGTTGGGTTTGGGGTTTTACTATACCTTGAGCTTTTCTTAAGTATTTCACCTTAGAAAATATCCAGGTGTGCCTCAAAGAATGTATTTAACCCATTAGCGCCCATTGATCTATTTCTAGATCGCTAAGCATAGCGTGGGAAACTCGCTTTTAGATTACCTTCTACCCACGCCACACATTCCAAACTTCCCAGGGGGCAAGATAAGGCATGCACCTGTTTTACAACATGTGGATTTTTTTGTTTGGTTTGGTCATTGATCTACAGCGATAAGAGAAAGTTGGCATCGCCATTTCGTTCCGTAGTTTTTCGACGTTTCTTTGCATAAACCCTGGAAACAGCTAAGTGGTACCAGTAAGATAAACTTATTTTGGTGTTTTAATATCTTCATAGATGTAGCTATTCGGATATAAAGCGGTGTTATGTTAAAATAAATTTAAGTGGTAAAAATTCTTGCCGAAATGTTGCTGATCTAAAATTAGATCACTGGGCGTTCGGGCATTTATTTTTCCTGTGTTGCTTACTATACGATTATTTAGTTTTTCCCAATTGAAACTAAAAAATGAGTCTGAGTATATTCAGTTATGTCCAGGATGAAGTCAAATATATATTTTCTGATGAAATTGAAAATTATATTGTTGGTAATTAAATTTTATAATTTCTTTTGGTTGATAAATGGAGGGTAGACAATCATGATTTATTGCTAGTAAAGCAAAGCATTGCAAATAATGGCAAAAATTATCTGTGTTTATTCACATAAATTTATTAGTACAATACAAGTCAATTATCTTGTTTTGAAATAGTTCATGTTGGAAATTATAAGACAATAACATTTTTTCGAGGAGCTGGAGAAAATATCAAATGGAAAATTATAATTATTTAAAATTCTCCGTAATACAACTTTTGCAACCTTAAAATTGACGCTGTGGTAAAATAAATTATTGGAATATGCAGGTGAAAAGCTCAAAGACGCAACCTTTTTAAATGTTGGCTGGGAAGATCAAGTTTCGTTTTATTTCCTGAGCAATTTCATTTTATGGTAAAACAAATTCATAAAATTTACGCAACATTAAAACTAATGCATTTTAATTTTTTTCTATAACATACTCATCAATTTAAAGTTTTTGGTTTATTTTCCCATTTTTCCCACTAAATACTTCCAACATAAGCTATTTATGTAATTTATCTTGGGTATATTATTTAATTTTATTATTATTTAATTATTTTTCCACATATTTATGAATAAATATGTGTTTCTTAAGGAGAAGTACTAAAGTTTCTACCTATTTTATATTTTTTAAGGATTTTTTGGACGTTCTACTATTACTTAGCGCAGTGACAAAAATATCCCATAACGCCCAGTGATCTATTTTTAGATCAGCTATTTTTAAAGAAACTAATGATTGTTTTTACAAAATTTTTTTATAATTTCCATATGGAAGGCAAAATACACCAGATTCATGATTTTTATAAAATTTGGCCGAAAAAAAATAAATTGGGCGTTAATGGGTTAAGTGAAAATATTTTTTTTAAATAGAGATGTTAAATGTAAGTAGGTATTTTTATAAAATTATTTGTTTACTTCGTAAGAGACTGAATTTGAATGATATTGTTTGAACCATTTGACTTTTAGGGAATAAGATTCATGTATTTTAGAGACACGTCAAACAATCCAGAACTTAAAAACAGATTAGCGCCATTACTTATAAGTTATGATTTTAATTGACACTTTACAAAAGAGAAAATAAGAGAGAAATAGATTGTTTATTTTTTGTTTACATTGTTTATATTTGATAGAGCATATTGAAATGAATGTAGAATCATGTAACTTCTTTCATTTTAGAATTATAAATAGAAATAAAAGGGAGTAAAACACTTAATTCCTACTAATTCAAGCTATAGGTAGTACTTCCGTACTAAACCATACAGGACTTTATTTTTCCCTTTTTAAATTTAAAATATTGTATCTATTTATTTCAAAATTTATTTGAGTTTTGAATAATTGTTTAAAAATTGATAATTCCTAATTTTAATACCCTAATTTAGTTACAAAATTTTTTACAGGAAAATGCCAAAGTTTATGAAAAGGGAATGGAAAAACTTCCTTAATGACTGTTAAAATTCCAACAAACATCACAACTTTTATGCTATCTAAGTTACTTAAAACCAAGAATTAATACTTATTAAAATATTATTTTATTTAAATGCATTAAAATAGTAAAATTAGTGATTGCAGTAGGTACTTCAAAAGCTTGTATCGTGCATAATAAGTGTAAATGTTATTAATAAAAGTATATCGATGTTTACCCATATTTATAGACACAAAGAAGGACCATAATAGAAATATTATTTTTCTTAAGATTTTAATCTTTAAATTGATAAATATATTCAAATAACAAATAAAATATTTAAAAAACCCTGAAGAAAAGATATAATATTTTTGTATAAAAATGCTTCTAAAAGAGTCTTGGGAATAGAGCCATATATAAGAAATTAATTTTATTTTCATCAATCACTCAATATTTAACACATTAACCAAAAATATGTGACGTAAAAAACCCTCTCCAACGAGTAATCAAGATCTCTCCAATATGCGAAACTCTTCATCAAAGAAAGAAAATAATCTCCCCCACAAGTAATCCTCATAAGTGAACTCAGCAACAAAATAAAAAAACCCGTACAATACACACTTCATCAAACTCCCCTTCCCAAAAAAAAAGCCGCATTAATGTAAAATCATTTCCAAGATAGGTGTTACAAATTGCGACAGAGTATACAGGGCTGAAGATGACAAATGGAACAACCCCATCCCCCTTCCAAATTGCTCAAAGCCGGCTCCTTCCAGGGGCTATTTATTATTAGCCCCTGCAAAAAAGCAGAGGCCCGGTTATTCTAATATAAGAAGCAAAGCGAGAGGGCGCTGGTAAATGTCCAGCGTTAATCATATTGACGGGTTATAAACGCCCTTAGGACGTAGGCAGGCGACAGAGCTGAGTAAAACTAATATCATAATTTATAGGCTATCGAACAGCGGCTCTGGACACCTCTGCCTGAGATAGGCCACCGCTTATTGTGTTTGTTGTCATTGTGGCCATTACGCGAGGAAGCTGCGCTTGAGCCGGTTCTAATAACTTGGCTCCTTATTCCGTGGGGTGGGCTAATAAGGGCTAGGGGTAAGTGCGTATAGGAAAAGTGGTGTAAGTTGAGTAAACTGGTGTGAGTGTACTAGTTTGTAAAAGTGGAATATGTGAGTATGTTGTATTTGGATGAGGTAGAGAGTGTAAAAGTGAAAGTGGTGTTATTTTGCAAAAGCGAAAAATTGCTTTGAAATGTGTGCATTTCGTTTTATATACCTATAGCTCTTATTTTAAAATTGGGATATATTTTAATGATCATAATTTTATTAACCTCTGAAATCTACATTTTAAAATCACGTAGGTAAGTATTAGGAATGAGTTGATCTACCTTTATAGGTGCATAATTTCAAAAATTTGTTCAATGTAAAAGTTTTTGTTGTAATGAAATGTAATAATGTTTTATATTAAAGCAAGAAAGTTTTATGTTATGAAAGATCAGTATGGAATTTTATTTGTGTAGAAAGAATATAGATTTCTGTTCATGGTTTAGTATTTTTGTTACACTTTGTTACCCTCTGCAAAAACAAAATTTATAAATACCTTGTTTTCATATTACTTTTTGCAGTAAAACAAAAATATCAATTGCATATCCTTCATAAGTGAATGGAAGAGTGTATAACACAAATCTACCTTAAATACATAAAAAAACTAATATTTTTATTTGAGCCAAAATTTCAAAATTCATTTTAATATTCCCTTCCAAAGATGACCAATCTTTGACGGACCAATTTTCAGGTATAAAATTTCATTCAGGGACCTCCTGACAACTTTTTTTTTTTTCCCCCCAAGAACCCCCAGAGACCTTCATTCGAAATCTTCGAAGAAAAACTGATAAAGCTACAAACGGTGCAATTTCAAACGAATTTAAATTACTGTTAGTTACGAGCTCCTAATCCTTATATCTGAATAACTCCGGGATCGCAGTTAGGTGTGATTATACGTCCATGCCTATCATCAGAAATCGATGGGTGCCACCTCTGGGAATCAACAGGGACCCAAAAAGCCTCTCTTGGTAATGAATATGTGATGCAACCTCCAACGGTAATGAAATTGATTGATAAGCGATATGCTACCTGTGACGGATCTGCGGGAGCGATCCCTTGGGAGAAATAAGATTCAGACTTTCCAACGCAGATAGAGAACTCTTTTACTATTTTTAGCGACTATACACCCCTAGGGGGCATTTGAAAGATTGCTTTTAGGTCTATTTTGTTTCTATAGCAACGGAAAAACGAATCTTGCTAACATTGCATCCATGCGTGTATGATGATACGGTATCTTTGCATTTCTTAAACTTTTTAAAGAAGAGCATATGTTGCTGCGGAGCGTTCAAATGTTTTTATAGGAGATCGTCCATTGTGAAAGATGCAATAGCGACCATTCTTTACGAGATAAAGAGGCGCGTGTGTTTTCCCTTTGAATTTATATGCACTCGAGTTCCTGCGTTTTGGAAGGAGCAAAAGAGTTGAACTCTTTTCGGAGAAGTAAAATAGATTTCGAAAAGAATTTAAAGAGTTTGGTGTTTAGATCGCTTTCATGCTTCAAAATTTTGTGGGAAATCATCCATCATTTTGTAAAAAAATTTAAAATATTCTTTTCGAGTTGTGATCGTGTTAAAAACTTTCAAAGAAGGTGGTTTTCCTTCTGTGGTCATAAGAAGTCAGCTAAATAAAGGGTTCATATAAAGTTGGTTTTATATTCATAATACATTAAGAATATTTAAGTTTATATCTAATATGTATTAATTATACTTTCGAGTTGAAGTTATTTTAAACATTAAAAAAGTTATGAAGCCAATAGCATAGGAACTAATAAAATAGCCGTGTGTAATATTCTGTCATAAAATATTTAAAGTCCTACCATTTTATTTAAAAAACTATATTTAATTTGTAAAAATGTGGTTTCTTGGATGATTCAATCTTTCTTTAATGAATTCAATTCATATAAACGCAAGTATAAGTTGTGGGTGCAGAGTAGAATATTTTAATTTAAATAATTTAAAATAACTTGAATCACAAACACTCTAAAGGAATATTTATATGAGACAAGAAAAGAAACGCTCAACCCACAGATTAGAACGACAAGAAATCTCATTTTTACTGAACAATAAACAAACTTATATTTTATTGCAGCACATTGAACAAACAACCCATTCATAATCATAAATGCTTTAGTTTATTTTCCATTTTTCTTAATATTTTAAAAACTACCACTAAGTTTAAAGAACAAACGAGTCAAAATATAAACCCCAAGCGTCTCCACACACACTGTGTATCTTTTTTCAAATAAATACTTAACAATATGTGTGAATAGAACAGTTCTATTTTAGAATGTTATTTTAAGGTTTTCTATAGACAACTGACAGGGCCATAGTTTGTAAAAATAAATGACAACTCTAGATCCCCGGAAAAAGCAATCTCAAAAATAGAAACTGATTCAAAAGGTACGAGGAGAAGCAACAAAAAGCTATTAAAGATATGTCTATAGCTGAGGGAAAATCTCACAAGAATAATATAGTTTGAAGAATTTTTTTAACATCCATACATTATAGGTTAGATATAAAATGAAAACTATTTCATCTGCTTAAATTTTAGTCATAACTAATTTTAAATTCAGTGTTTTTAATGCTTAAAAGCAAATAAATTTTGAGTTTTGAAATTTCATGTAAATTTTTTAATTATTAAACTAAAAACCTCTAATTTATCATTTAAAAAAATAATGACAAGTGTTTTATAAAAATGTTTATTCTTTTATTAAAATGTTTTGTTATCTTTTTATTATCATCCAACACATATTTTTCCTCGCTAACCTTTACTTGCAAATTTTTAAATTATGAAATAAAATTTTACCTGTAAATCAGCCTGCAGAACATACGGCATACATGTGGTCCGCCTACTCTCTTTTTGAAGCCCGACTGCGACTAGTCTTGAATAATTCTAAAATTTTAAAAAATTAAAAAATTAAATCAAAAAGGTCAATTTTTGTAAAGTTATAAAAAAGAATTTGCCAATGTAAAAAGTCAAACTATTTTTAATAAAAAAATCTAGACGCAACTTTCATAAATTTAATAAAAACCTAATCGTCAAAAGTATAGAAATTTCAATGAAAAAATCTTGAAGTATGTTTTGAACACAAATTATATGCAATCCTTTTCCCTATTATTCAATCGTTTTTAATTATTCTCAATGTCATGAACAAGCACTAGAAAATTTAGATTGATCTTTTAGCCCTCAAAGATGGACCCAGATCTATTTTTTGGCCCGCGATAAGTTAGGAGGGCAAAATTTGACCCACAACGAATTTGAAGTTGTGCAGGCTTGCTGTAGATCATATCAATGTTCCATACTCACAATATAAAATACATGTTTACTCAGAGAAACGGACCTCCTAAATTGTGTATGTCATGTTTCCCTATCTAGTTCTTGAGAGACAATAAAAGGGTCTTGGTAGTAAGGTTTAAGGCTATTGATAAGTCATGTACTAGCATGAGTTCCCTGATACTACTTTATTGCCGATCAGTTACTAATCCTCTGTGCGGGTAATAAGATGTGGTCCATTTATTTTAGTACTATCAGTAGTATTAAAGTTATATTCTAAGTACAGAATCCTGCTCATAGACTTTTTACTAGATTTAATGGAATCTGCGTCTTATTATTACTTTATTTCTTACTTAGTATTTGTGAATAACGCAATAAATTTGGAGGGGGAAAATAATCTTTTAATCACTCGCGTATAGAAAAGTCAAAATTTATTACAAAAAAGGTATAAATTTTCTTTAACGAAAATTTTTAGCAAAAACGCATAATTAGGACTTTAGTTTGCAAAATTTCTCGTAAGAAATATTGAATTTCAAACAGTTAAAACAGCATAAATTAATTATTATTAGTATGGTACATGTAGTATACATGATTGTTTTACAATCACAAAATATTCGTAACTGCTTAAAAATATGGAAGGAAAAGCTTACCTAACTAGTTCTATTTTAACCACTGAAAAACCCTCCATATCTTTCCGTACAACGTACAAACAAAAGGTAAGATTAAAAAAGGCAAACAAAAATGAAAACAAAATAACATTTTTGACACTATCTTAAGAGCTCACTTCCATCTAAGAAGTTAAGAGGTTTTGGATCGTTCAGAAAATTAATTGGCTGTCAATTTTTAGTTTCAGTCTTTTCTTTTTTTGTACAAAGCTTGAGAGAAAACGTCTCTTAAGTATCTTAGAGAAACCCTAAAAAGCTTTTATTAACATTCGTTTGAAAATTTAATCATAATGCTTGTTGAGAGATGAACATGTTTTCTTAGAATTTTAATAACTCACCATTATTATACTCGAAAGTGGTGTATTTTAAATACATTGAAGCTTAATATTTTATTTAATATTTCTGACATTGAAGGCAGGGGTTTCTTGAACTTTTCTCACCTCTTGCTTAGGCTTTAAAAATCTTGTACCCTCCCAGTTTTTTATAATAAAACATAGAAATGATAATTTAAAAAATAAACGTAAAAATACAGAAAATCTTTGGCAGCAAAAGTAGACAGCTTTTCTGTAGACGGGATTTCTTGGTTTACTGTAGGTAAACAAAATTCTCCTTTAGCAACTATAAACTTTTTAAAATTATGTCTATACACTCGGGTGCCTCATTTCACCCCTTAACTTCGGAAATTTTACTGGAATATTTTTTAAAAAGTTTTGGCAGGAAAAGTTACGAAAATTTCCTTGCACAGAAATATTCAGTCGTCAGAGGAATCCTGTGTACAGAAACGCTTCAGCAAATTTTTTTGCCTTTTTATTACGATTGATTTTTTTACAGTGTAAGTTATTCCTAGTAAATACTAATAAAGAAGACTGGATAGACTAGACGGTATTGACGTACCATTCCCGTTCCATTTTTAGGTTTTCAGATTGAAATCTCTTTTAACTGTCATTTTTCCGTCTCGTAACCTTTTCTTCCGAAAGATTTCTTCCTCTTTTATGGGCGTCTCCAATCAACCCCAACATTCACTCCAATCAGTACCTTCTTCATCAGTTATGACCACCCCCTTTTTTCAAGTCTGTCACTAAAGACGGTTACGCTATAGCCTTAATCAAGCTCAAAGGCAAACATCGGAGTCAATGCTCTAACTCAAAGAAACACCCCAGACGGCTCTATCTCATATAAACTGAGCGGATGATTTTTCACCCAAAGCCCAATCGACACTTGGTAATAATACTCCGTTTCTTTACTTAGTACTGAGGAAGGGTCATAAATTGTATCCCGATCCCAAATCACACGGAAAGAAGGAGGCTAAGATGACAAAGGGGATTAATGAAAGCAAAAATAGCTTTGTCGAGTCTCTTGTGTCGCTTTCCTGAAATACTCATTAGGTGTTTTAACGACTGCACGCAAGAGGGACAGTGCTCCGAACACACAGGACAAATTGATTAAGGGACATGGTGTCGTTAAATTGAATTGAGGCTTACGGTCGTGTTTTAAGAGACCGCGAGGAGATGGTATTGGGTGAAAAACTGTTTGGAGTTATTATGTGGGAGAGGTAACTATGGTGCATTTGAAATGGAAGATATTTACTTAGGGGGGTCGTCCATTAATTCAGTGAGGGGTTTTTCCCCAAAATTTTGATTCCCCTCTTAATAAGACGTGGGTTAAACCGATTCCCTCACTACTGATATAGGAGAAGGTCGTTTACCTCGGATGTATTTTTACTTTTTACCCTGTAATTTTTTATTTATTGCAAATAAACTGATAAAACAACTTTTCTTCGATACTTTAGCCTTTTAGTAAATCAAGGTATTTAAGTGTACCTTGGGAACACAGGTCCAAGGTACACTACTTGATAATTTACTGAAAAATGTCTGATCACCATGTTCAGTTAACCCACATCCCCATTTAAAACACTGTTATAGCTGAATCAATACACTTTAAGATATAAAATTCATTGCAAAAAAAAAAAGAAGAATCTCTGTATTTTTTAACTATAACTTAGAAACCAAACTTTAAAAATTTACTTTTGATGAGCGATATCAGTTTTTAACCTACATTATCTCAAGTTTTTGACATTTTTAAAAGTAAGACTGAGGGCTACCGTTGTAAGGAGGCTAACTACATGTGTTATGTTGCCATACTACAAAAAGTTAAGTTAAAACAGTGTAGTACCGAGGTACAAGACTTTCCCAACTCTCTAGCTGAAAAATAATTAAATTTTTTTGATAAAGTCATTGTTCACGTAATTTGCATTTGGCCACTAAATACCTAAGAATTATTACTGATGCATCCCGTAAAATAATAAACTTCATTATCATTATTATCAAAGGTTATATAATTGTTAATTAAATATCAAAATAAAATTATTTATTTCATATAAAAATAACTACTATTTATCTAAATTTCCTTCACTTAAAATAAGTTCGTAGAAGAAATGTATATTCTTTTATATGATTGAAGTTATATATGATGTTGATGTAATAACTTAGTTGAACCCTATGGGGAGATTTCGCCGTACCCCCTCAATCCCCACTATTTTGAGATAACGTAATTAACAGACGTCCCCTTAAGACTGTTTTTAGAAGTGAAAGAGGGGGTTAAAAGTTTAATTTTGGCACGAGACGGGGGTCGTAATTTATTTTAATTGGGAGTGAAATTGAAGTTGTCTTTGGAGTGTTGTTTTTCCCTTCGTTGGAATGTGGTTGTATTTAGAGGTATGCCAGGGAAAGAAAAAATACAGAAACAAATAAATACACTTTTTTTTTAATGTTTGTGTTGAGAAAATAGGGCATTTGGATACACAAGGAACGGTGATATAGAGGAAGTTTATCAGTCCTACTTTCTTTTTTTAGCTATGAATCTGATGTATTTTAAGTATTTATTGAAACTGATGTGACATTTAAGGAAACTGTGGATGTAATTTTTAATTGTTAAATTCAAATACCGAATACTAACAGGTTTTTTAAGTTTTTTTTTCTCAAAACATGTGTAGTCAAAGTCAGAGCTACTAACATATAATTTATGATTTTTCACTGATAACAACCTAACCTATAAAAACATAACTCATCAAGTAATTATTTTGCAACTTTCTTATCTCAACAAACATAGATGTAGGGATTAAAACAGAATAGTTATTTTACGTGATTTTATTCACTTAATTTTACATTAATCTAAAAAGTGTTCTTAACTTCCGTTCTAGAACATTTGTTTGCAGAAAATCAATTTTAACTTGTGAAATTATATGAAGTATCATTTTGATACTTATGGGGGGGGAAAGCGGAAAGTTTTTTTTTACAAAAATATGGAGCTTTTTAATAAAGGAACAAGGATCTTCCGTAAAGGTTAGCTTCAATCTTACAGTTTTTCTAGGGTTTTCATATTTTTCTGCAACCTTTCCATGCAAACCCTATATACGTAGTATTGTGGAAAGATTTTTCAGCAAACCTTGTTTTGAAAAACTCAATAACAATGAAAAGAAAAGGTTAACAGTGAGGTTACATGCTATCTAGAATACTTTTATACTAACTATTTTTATGGATTTAATTCATAACTCTTGTTTTAAATCTACTCCTTTATCATTTGAAACAGGCAAATACTGGATTAAATGCTGGATAAGCATTTTTCTTGAAAACAAATCCCTTATTTTCTGGGCCATTCTCTCCCTATTTCATAAAAAGTGGTTAGAACATACGATTGCTCTCGCCTTCCCCAGTTCTAAAAACACTGATCTAGAGTAAGTTTCCGAAGGGGGCTAGGACTACCACTAGGATCTATCTATTCACTAGGACTGTCCCTCGATTTAAATTCCAAATCCTGAAGTGGGTTCACCAGATGCATTTTCTCGTTACATTGGTCGCAAACCATAGAAAGACGACCCCGTGACATACAAATCCACTTCCGGACAAGGCGTCAAGTTCCTTCTAGGACACAACTCCCTCTCCCTGAAATTAAACCGCCTCCCTTCTACGGGAGTTTTTTGTTCTTTCGATTTTTTTTTTTAACCATAGAGTCCTTATATCAAGGGAACGCTTTGAAGTGCCTTTCTCACTGTCACAAGTGTGGACATCTTATCGGCACATCAGGAGGCATAAGTGGGGACCAAATTGCTTCGAGGCGTTTTGAGATTAATCTGCAATTCGGGAAATCCAACTGTTATAGTTTTTCCAGACTCATCTTCTAGTTCTATTACCAAAAGAGATCAATTTTCAATTTTCTTTCTAAACACTATTTTAAAGGAATCGGAAATTACTAAAAAATAGTTCATATTACATACCTAATATGAAGTATTTTAAGTAAAAGTTTCCCCACGACATAAAAAAATACAGGTGGAAGTCGATCCTCCTATAATCGCGGTGTTTAAAAATCATTGCAAACAAAATACCAACTTGTGTGAATGATTTATTCCCTTAATGGTCCGCAATTGTTTTCTTTCAATTAAAAAACTTATGTCTCTTTTCTGATCAATCTTCTATGTTATTTTTCTTCTCCAAATCCCCCATTTTACGCAGGGACATACATGGGAAGGTCAGGTTAATTATTTTTTTTATTTTAAACAGTATTTTTGATATTAAATCGTATTCCTGGAAAGGCAAAGATGAATAAATTCCCTTATTTTAGGGAAAAAGGAGATAATTATAATTCACCAAAACTTTACACAAAAGACTATTTAAATGTGCCTAGCCTAACTTCATTTTATAATAAACTCTGGGTGTCATTGAACAGGGTCTAATGTTCGAAAATGACTTAAACCCCATTTTAAGAGCTAAATTGAGTTAAATTTCCAATAGTTTTCCTAACCCCCTAACTATTTTTCCTAACTATTTCCTAACCCCCCCCCTATTATGGTTGGAACTCACCATATCCACCCAGTTTCTAATGTTAAGCTCATTAAGATTCAGATTTTACTTATAAATGTTTTAAAAAACTACTATTAACCTATTAAATATGCGTGGAGGGGGTACCTTAGAAATAGGTTTTTTTAGAAAATATTCGCGGGACTCCCTCATAAAAATTTCTATATACGCTTACAATTTCTATGGAAGTTCTAATGTCATGTGTTTCTATAAGCCAGTCATCATATTGGCACGTAGGGTGTCATGCTGAAGCCCCGTCTTAATATTTGGCCTCTATGTTCCCCACCCACGGCTACTCGTTGTTCGCTTGTGTGACCCGAGAGGATTCTTGCCAGTTGGCAGCGAACAACACAAGGAAATGCAAAATAATGTCGATGTTCATTGAGGGAGAGAAACATTTTGACACGTATAGAAGCATCTGGAATCTCAAACTTTTCTTTGAGATAGAGTACCACGAATCTCTTGGGCTGGAGTGTCAAACTTGTTTAAATAACGGGTCATTTGATACGAGTGGTGAGATTCACGCGGTTTACAATACGGAAACGAAATGTTAATGTTATTTCGAAGGGAGAATGTGAATAATATTGATAAACATAAACAATGTCATATAGTTAAGTTATTACAGTTTATTAATATGCTTTTATTTTAAATTTAATAAATGCTTGAATATAGATAATGAACCTCTACTTTTCATCGGCATTTTTAAGGAATATATTTGTTATTGAGTTGTATTGTTAAAGGGAGTTTAATTAAAACTACTACAAGATCTATTTAAGTTACTTGCCTAATTATTAAATATCAGTAGTCGATTTTTTTAGAACAAAAATAAAACCTATTTAAAATATGTAAATATGAGGGCACTGTTTGGGGAATTTTGATATGAATGTTTAAAATCTTTTTTCTTCAAAGAAAAACTACATTTAAGTGTATTGAAAACCTATAGTCTACGTAGATTATAACATCATTCCCTTATTATAATTTATTATAATTTATATGGGGATAATTCATTTTGTGTCATGCCCACACACATCCCATCACATAATCACGTAATTCATTTTTAAAAGAATACAGAATGCGAATGGTTCGATTCTACCTTCATTTTATTTTAAGTAATTGCAATTTCCTTTTATCGAAATTTCTGCACTTTTATTGCCCTGATCTTCCAATTCAACAAATTCGTTCACTTTGCAACAAGTGAATAAGACAAAAAACAAACAAGAAAAACTTGCACAGCATCGTTGACTCTAGCACTTAACTGAGACTAATATTTACCCTCAGCCTATAATGACCCATTTACAGTTCTAAGCCCAGCGTTTCAAAAAATCGTGTATATTTGCGCTGACTGTATTCATTGACGTCACGAAACCATAGCAACGGTTGATTTTTCTTCACTCTTGTGACTCACAATGCAAGACTATATATTTCTTTGTTTTCCAATTTTGGAGGCAAAATCTTATAGAAGAGGCGCAAATTTTTATCGTCATTTTTTATTCTCTTATCTGCACCTTTGTTTCTCAAGAGAAGGGAATATCTATCATCTTTTGAGAGCAAAGGCAATGACACCTGTAGAAAGGGGGCGACTAGAGAAACCATCGGCTGGTAACCCTATTTAGCCAACAGAGAAAGTTGTAAAGGACGTCCTTAGCTTGTATATATACATAAATATGTATCGTTGTAAGGGTAAAATTAAACACCATCCTCTTGTAATATTCTCCGTAAATCCACGAATATAAAGAACGGTTGACTTCTTACCTGAGAGGCGAGTAATGCAAAATAATGATGACTATACTTTTACATCCTCAAGAGATAACTCCGTGATCCGAGAGTCTAGCATAGAAAGTACAAAGCAAAACATGGGCTAAAGATGGGTGGAGTCGAGAATTTTTTAAAATAATATGGAACTATTATATTGAAAAATGTATCATTAAAGGAAAACAAAATTAATTCGAAATTTGTTAATGATTCTATGTTGCATTTTCAATGCATCTCTCAGTTGTTCATTCATAGTATTTGAATGCTCGAGTATTTGAAGTTAAGAATATATTATGAAGAAATTTCATATCATTCATAAAAGGATAAGGAAAATTTCCGAAATTGAATATTCCATCCAACCACTGCGGTATTAAAAGTTTAATAAGGAGTTGCAATTACAATCAGATTTATCACTTTTCTATTTGAAATTTTGCAATTAAAAGTAATATTTTTCAAAAGACAATGTTTGTAAAGGGATAGGATCGAGAAAATAGGCTTTTGGTCCGATATTTTTCTTTTCATTTGTTCGAAGCTTATACTATTTTTTCTTATTCTATCTCTGATGACATCCTCTATCAAAAAGAGCGCTTCGGAAGGCCTCTTGCCATTGGCTGCTGATTTCCAAGCGATAGAGGCTGCATCCTGGCCACCCACTGATGGATGTTCAGAGGCCTATTTTAGAACAACCCTTCATTTGTGACGTCAGCGAAGTGCGATATGCAAGTTCTAATGGTCTCGTGATTCCGAATAGCTTATTCTGAGGCAGGTGAAAATAAAGGCGGTTAGCCGGAAAGAATTAATAAAATCTTGGAAATTTCCCCGTAGAGTTGAGGCTTATCGTTAGCATTTGAAAATCTTTCGTCGATTTTGAAAAGAAAAGTAAGAACTTTTAGAAGTTTAAGAGTTTTAAGTGATTTAGAAAACATATTTCAGGAAGAAAATATTGAAAATAATGAGAACGAATATCGCTTGTGAAAAACTTTGCTTGGGATTTTATTGTACCAATTATACTTTTTATGGTCGTATAAACTTTTAGCATTAAACTTCTTGGAAAATAGTTGTTTAGACTTTTTAAAGGTTAATTCATTAAAATAAAATGAAGTTTAAAAAGAAGTTATAAACTATGAGGCAACATATCTTTTGAGAATATGGATAGCATTAGAAAATGAGGAAGTTTTTTGTTTTCATAAAATCTTTAATTTGAATCTCAAAACTATTCATGAAATTTAAACTTTAAAAGAAAGTTAAAAAAGCTTTATCGTCAGATTTTTAAAATCATATTTCCTTGAATATTTTTAAAGGATATACTGAACCTTTTACAATTAAAACTAATAAACATTTTAATACTCTAATATTTATACATTTATTATTAGATCAATTTCTAACGCTTCATCTTTATATTATTGAAATTATAAATACTGACGTTTACAGTGTTTATGAAAATATTTTAAGGAAAAACTTAATTTCAATTATATTAAACGACAGTGGTTCTCTTCAATACTTGCCTGAATATTCGTTTAAAATAGTTATGCCGATTTAAAAACTGACATTGAAACTTGGCTATAATGTAGCTCAAAGGCTTTAAATATTTAACTTTAAAAATCAAATGTACACATTTTAGAAAATGTCTGTATCTTTTATACTTTTAGATAGCTATAGATTATAATGTAAAAAACGTACCGCATCAATTTTTATAGATTTTGTATACTTCAAATTGTGTGTATCTTTCCTCCGGTTATTATTCAGGGCATCGCCAAAGACTGTTCACAGAACTTTCTTCTCAAAGATTTAGTTATCAGTTTATTCAAACAAATATTATACTAAAAAACAATTTATATTCAATTCCAATCGAAATAAAACATGAAAAATAAAGACTTTGTGCGCGTGCCTTATTCATTTACATAAATTACAATGAAGACACCCATTTGGTGAGAAGAAAGAGTTAGATTTTATCGATTCAAATCCTGAAACAAATTGAAATTAGAGTAAAAGTGGTATGAATCGATCCTGAAAAGAATCTACAGATTTATTTGAGTTGTGCCATTTGTTTTAAACCCTTTGTTGAAATCAAAGAAAGGGAGGGAAGCTCACGGGGAAAAGAATGCATGGAATGGTGTTTATCTAAAAGAAAAAGTCTTGTTTCCAAAAAGAAGAAATATTGTAGAGGGGAGTTAAGCAAATAAGTCCCTTGAAATGTCAATCAGGAGGGAGGGGGAAGTTCTTTAATTTGGGTGTGTCTCGTTTTCTCGAAATCCATATTCCCGAAGCCCACATTCCCGAACGCCACAAGACCGAACGGGACACTTTCCCGACAGGACTTTTTACCGAACGGGACACTTTCCCGACAGGACATTTTACCGAACGGGACACTTTCCCGACAGGACTTTTTACCGAACGGGACACTTTCCCGACAGGACTTTTTACCGAACGGGACACTTTACCGAATGGGACACTTTACCGAACGGGACACTTTACCGAATGGGACACTTTACCGAACGGGACACTTTACCAAATGGGACATTTTACCGAACCGGACACTTTACCGAACGGGACTTTTTACCGACAACTCACTTTGGTCACTTATTTTTAAATATGGACTCTCGATTTAAGTTTCATCTTGCCCGACCTGGTCAGTTTCACTGGTCAAGATTCCTTTATGTCTAAAATTCATTACAAAACAAATGTTTGAGTTGCTAATTGATATTTCGTAATCTTTTGTAGTGTTGACATGTGTCTTTTGTTCCTGGTGACCATTGGTCAGTCCGGTTCACATAATGTAACTTCTTTGCTTTAGCACTGAAGTATGTCTTGTGGGGGCTCAAATCAAACGTTTTCGGACGTGAAATATTTTTGTGTTGTCCACTGGTCAAGATCTCTTAACCAGTGGTCAATCCCTTTTATTTTCGCTAAATGCTACTTTTTTTATCTTATCTTTCTGTCTCGTGGTTGTTTTGGGGGTCCCTGATCTTTGGAATCCCCATTTGACCACTGGTCAAGATGACTTAAATTCAATTCAAAACAAATGTTGGAATTGCGAATTGATATTTTGTAATCTTTACAGTTTTGGACTGTGTCTTAGGTTGAAGCTGACCATTGGTCAGTCCGATGCACTTAATGGAACTTCTTTGCTTTAGCACTGAAGTTGGTCATGTGGGGGCTCAAACCAAACGTCTTGGGAAGTGTGACGTTTTTGTATTGTCCACTATCAAGATTGAAGAGTCTCGTTTGACCGAAACTCCTCATTCCCGAACGCCATTGAATGTAAAAGGAAGTTTGCCCGAACGAACTCAGATCACTAGTTGACCAGCTCATTTAAAATTTTAAATAAAAGTAAACAATGTTTCTAATCAGTAATTTGAATTTTCTGATAACTTTTATTACTTAATAAATATAAATTAATATTTTTTTGCCTTGAATTTCGTTGTAAATTTAAAATTTTTTGAAATAAAATTTATCAGTGAGGCAAAACGTCACCCTAAGATGGAGAAATAAAACCTATTTCAACAATGCAATCGGAGTTTTTGCCAAAAGATTACTTCCGGTTGCGTATTCCCAAAAGCGCCCCCGAGTTAGGACCGCTTGGCGATGCGCCGGAGGAGAGGGAAATAACCTATGGGAATAACTCGCCATTCTGGGAAACTTTGGCGCAAATCCGTAGAGCTCAGAAAGCGGGAAGCGTAAACAAATAATCTGTCCACCGATTTTCATTACGCAGGTTTGAGTTAGTTTAAAAGTGTTCCTCTTGATATATAACTTCTAAATATAGTTATAATACTTATAATATTACTTTATAATTTATTCATTTTTATAATGTCCACGTTGAAGAGCGGTTAAAAATTTTTTAGTTTTTAATTAATTTAGTACTAAATCATTATAATGTTTTTACTAAACAAACATTACATATTATAATTATTTAGTTCTAATACTTGTTAAATATTTTAAAAAACAATAGTTTAAATTTTGAGTTGGTTTTGTTAATTTTTGTTTTCTTTCCTTTCTTTATTTTTAAGTCATATTTATAGTTCAAGGAATGAATGAATGGCGTAAAGTTCATAAGCTTCATTTATGTATTTAAATTTGGTAGTTACTACATTAAAACCTTTTCCCAAATACTTGGTGTCTGATTTTACTAATTTGCAGTATGGTCAATGAGCTTATTAGTACATAAATACCAAATAATAAAGTTAAATATTTGTTCAATAAAATTTATTTTAAATTCTAAAGCACAGCCCTAAAAATGTAGTGAAAGTTGTTTGTAATTAAATACTGTGAGTGTGAGGACCCTGAACCCTGAAAGAATATTGTTATAAGCAAGTCATTGTTATACTGAAAAATACTATGAAATTGTATTATAAGCTTATACAATAAAGAATCTTTATGTTTTCATTTTATATTATCTCTTATTTATTTGTGAAAAAACTAGTAAATTGGCATCCTTTAATTAATTAATACTCTTTAAATAGAAACTTTGTGATTTTAATCCTTTCCTTTGACAGAATTCAAGCACTACATAAGAAAAATTAGCCATTATTATAGAGAGGTGGACAGGCCCGTTCCTGGGTATGAAGGCGCCTCCGTGCCAAAAAATTACGGCGCCCCTTACACCTCAGCCCCATTAATAGTTAATTCTAAGTTAATTAATTTTTACTTTTAATTAATTTTTAATTAATCACTAATTTTAAATTATTTGTTAATTTTAAATAATTAATAATTGCTTAAAACAAATTTGATATTACTTAACTTAATGATACTGTAGAACCTTGATAAAGCGACTCCTTATGGAGCCAACAAAATGCGGACGTTTTAAGGAATAAAATTAATAATATTGTAATAAAAAGGTGCTTTTATTGCCGGTTGTTGTAACGCAAGGGTTGCTATAACAGGGGGTCGTTGTAAAGGGGTTCTACTTATTAATAAATAAATAATATTGGCATTACTTATTTAATTAAAATTAGTTTTCAGTTAAAATAGATGAAGCTTTTTTTCAATATATTGTGGGTAATTTTTACAGTTTTAAATTTAAAGAATAATGATAAACTCAT
The DNA here is from genome assembly GCA_963680715.1 of Tetragnatha montana. NCBI lineage: Eukaryota > Metazoa > Arthropoda > Arachnida > Araneae > Tetragnathidae > Tetragnatha > Tetragnatha montana. The sequence goes on from OY796684.1 coordinate 30,266,643, forward strand.
TTTTTTGGAGAGGGGGTTTGGGGGTTTTCCCCCAAGAAAAATTTCTGAAATTTGACCCCTAAAAGTAGTGTTTTAACTCATTTTGAGACCCTTTAGCTAACAACCGAAGAGAATTGCTCCTTATAAATTTGCAGAATTTTCAATGAAAAACACGGTGTAAAAATTGATGTCAAAATTTCGGGAGGGGTTTGAACCCCTGGAACCCCCCCCCCCTTGGATACGGCCCTGCGGGGCAGGCCATGAACTCAAAAAAATTCACCTAGGATTACTCAATTTTCGCCTAGTTCTCGATAGTGGCTGTATGGTTTGGCTATTTATCTAACCAGTAACTGGTATGGTACCAGTAATTGACACTTTAAGAACAATGTAAAAATTAATTAGCTATTGCTACTTAATAAAACTATCCTGGAAAAAACGCCTTGTTTTAAAAAATAATATGAAATTTCAATATTTATTTAGAGAACAATTTGTTTGAAAAAGTAATTATTTTCTATTTTTAAAATATTTTTAAGTTGGCATGTGAGCAGCACCAGTAACCGACACCCCAAGAAATTTTGGCACCAATAACTCAAATTTGATATACCTTTAATAAATTAAGCTGATAATTAGGTATAAATGAAAAACAGCTGCTGATACAAAGAAAGCAAAATATCAATCTTAAAAATAAAATAAGGAGAACTTTTTAGAACATTCTTTTTATGATAAAATTTAGGTTCTTGCGTATTATGCCGTCGACCGTGCCGCTGAATCCGAAAACGTTATCAAATCCTATTGACTATTCTATAGCTGTACCGCTGAATTTAACGGCTACTGAACGGTCGACGGTATAATACGTAAGTACCAAAATTTATTTCGCTATGCTGCTTTATGAAACTTTAATATCCATTGTATCGAAATATTTTAGATTAAATTTAGACAATAAGATCCAGTTGCAAAATAGGTATAATACATAAAAATATGGAAAAAAATCTAATAAAAACAATCTTCAAAAGTTTTTGTTTATTTCCCTTCAGAATGATACTGGATGTTATATGTTATCCAGCTAGTCCAGTTAGCTTGTTTTGTTTTTATTTGAGATTCAGATATTTTTTTCTTAAACACGTCTGTCATTTAATTATCTTTTTTATAGTTAAACTTTTATTTTTTTAAAAAGTGAGAGGGAGAGAGAAAATTAAAATGTAGTGAGTCACTAGTGACTAACCTGATTCCTTTCACTTCCTGCAGCCATGCCATTTTTAAACCAAAGAGCACGACACCAAAAACTCAACTATGTACTTCTGTCCCGGCGGTACTCTTCTCTCTCTCAGCTGCGCGACATTCGTCAACCCTCCCAGTAAAAATTCTCTGTGCTCGGGCAGGGTCCCCCTTGTCGCCACCCTCACAAAAATGGCGGGAACTTTTTATGTTTTCTGCCCCCTCGTATATTGAGTGAAATAAACAAGGGTGCTTCCAAACTTGAGAGCGCTAGTATTTTTTTCGTGTTTATGTAATGATGAGAACACCTTTTCATCATCTTCGCCCGTCTCCAGAGAACTAAGTCGCAATAGCTCTCCTCTCTCTCCCTCACTCTCCATCTCCAAGTGTTTGTATGGATGAATCTATCTAGAGCAGTGGTTCCCAAACTATATTGCTCGTGGACCTCCCCAATTTGTTGCCATATGATCGCGGACCCCTGAATATTTTTAATCAACGACTATTCCAAACTTAATATCTGATGTTAACTGAAACAAGCCAATTAATGTTTAACAAAATGTGATTAACCGAGTTCCCAGAACCATCAGGGGGGTCTGGGGGTCCTCCCCCATAAAGTTTTTGGAAATTTGACTATAAAAAGAGGGGTTTTAAATTGTTTTGGTACACCTAATCCGAATTTCGGACATACATTATAAGAATTTAATACATATATTGATAGGATTTGCATTTTGATGAGCTTAATATAAAAATTAAAAAAACACCATTCTTATTTTCTTTAAGGAAATAAAATTTGTCACGCGGAACCCCTAAATTTTTTCGTGGAACCCACTTTGGGAACCACTGATCTAATGTCTTACAATAACTACCATGACGATCAAATTACCTAACACAAACAAAACATTGTAAAATATTTCCTCAGGTGTGATGTGCTTCCTACAAATTTATTTGTGTGAGATATTCAAGAGCAGGTGCACCTAATAAATTTACGTAAGAGATGTGTCCACTCGGTTTTTTACAATAGTCTTCTTCAAAACGTTTTGCACAAGTCTATTAAAGAAATTTTTAAGGGACATCTATTAAAATATGATTTGAGGTAAACGTTTGTTAGCTATATTAATAACTGGTGAATAAAATCTTCATCCAAGGAGGGCGCCTATTAATAGATTCATACAATTCGGTTTTTCTAAGACGCCTTACAGATTTCAAGTCCGGAGTGTTTAAATTTTCACTCAGAATGGGCGCTGGGTCGCCCTGAATAGATTCATTTGATGGGGGCGCCCATACAATATAGTAGTATAGCTTTTAAAGTTGGGAATGTTAAAATTTTCACTCGCAGGTCGCAGGGTTGGCGGTCTTTGATAAATCCATTTGATTAAGGCAACTCCCAACTCATACAATTTGGTTTAGCTAAGACGCCTTACATATTTCAAAGTCGGTGTGTTCAATTTTTTTCTCAGGGTGGGCGCTTTGAATATATTATATTTATTTGATGGGGCGCCCCATACAATTTGAAAGCTAAAAGGAGTCTTCCTTATAGCTTTCAAAGTCGGGCATGTTAAAATTTGTGTTAAGAGTTGGCGCCTTTTAATAAATTCACGAGAGGGCGCCCCATACAAAAAGGTCAAAATCCACTTCTCTTAAAAGGCGCCTATATTATTCTTTAGGGGACGGGTGTGCATTGTGCAATAAGCCAATAAGGGCGCGCTTTACTCGTTTGTAGGCGCCTTTTGAAGCCTTTTTTGTAAAGGAGATCTAGCTTACTGCTTAGGTTTGTTTCTTTTTGAGTCGACGTATATTATATTATATATTATATAATATTTTCCCCTTAAAGTTAGGGGTCAAAAAAATTTTCTAAGGCACCACTTCATCGGTCGGCGCCTCCGTGCAGGCACGGCCAGCACGCCCGGCCGGAACGGCCCTGGAGGTGGAGCCACATGAGTCCACACTTACTAGATTTGTTTACAAACACACTCCGACCACTCTCCTCCCGCACATCGCCAAGCGGCCCTAACTCGGGGGAACTTTTGGGAATACGCCTTCCGGTTGACATCGTCCATAGCCCAAAACGCTTATTTCTCCATTTCTCTACTAGAGTGGACCCGTTTGAATCGTTGTAAACGAAAGCATACGTTCAAAAATAAATATATTACAATACGAAAAACTCGATATATCTGCATTTAAAAGTTGTGAAAACAGCGAAATAAATTCAAATAATTAATTTTCAATCTTTTTTCTCCTATTCAATATGATTTCCTTTAAAATTAAAATATTTATGGAATTTCTGAATTTTATTTTAATGGAGGAAGATTAAAAAAAAACATTGGTCCAAATGAGACGGTTCACTAGGATCTCAGTTTACTAGATATTTTTTTTTGTTTCAAATTTGTTACTTTGTTCACTAGACTCATTTAATTTACTATAACTCCGGGAAAAGGAAATTTATCGAGATAGGAAATATTACCAGGAACATCAGGAAAGGAAAATAACGGAAACACTGGAATATGAAAAAAAAAGAAGAGAGAAATACAGGTACTATAAGATTGGTTATGGATGGTTAGCAGCCATCAAACTCAGTATAGAGGGCGGTAGTGAAAATGAGTCTTTAAGCACTTCCGGGTTACATTTTGGCATCTTTTCAGAGCGCCAGCAACCGCCAATGTGCGCCAGTGTTTATTATTTACATATGTAAAAACTTATTTTTTGGATATATACTGAGATATTTACTAGGTATTTTACATCTATGAGCATATATTTCAAGTTAAATAATCAAGATATCAACTAAATAACCAAAATACTCGTGTAACGAAACTACAGAAACAAAACGTAAATACCGCCAAATTGAGCGATAATCATAAAATCTAGCAACCCATTCGTATTAAAGTTAATCTAATAATATTTTTTGTGATTAAGTTCATGGATAGAAAGCTGAACGAAATTACTAAGCTCATCATTATCCTATGGATGATACTATTTGGAAAACATTTAAAACTGTACTTTAATCAAAAATTATTTGAGAAAATGAGCCTGTTTACGCCTTTTTCCCATAGAAAACATAAGCGGAGGGATACACCGGAACTATCACTAGAGTTAAAAATGTCGGACTGTTTGTTGTTGTTTACATCGGTTAACCGTCCATAGGTATGTAAACTTCTGCTTATATAGAGTGTTTTCAGGTGACGTCACGACCAGCTATTTTCTATTAACTGTTAACCTTTGTAGGGCTTTTAACTGTTGCTAAGGCGGTTGCTAGGTAACGAGGTATCTGTTGCTAAGGTGGTTTTTAGGTATGGGATCACGTGATTGCAAATGATCCAATAGAAGAATTCCACGGCTAGTCATTTTCTGTAACTGTTAACCTCTGTAGGGCAAAAAACTGTAACATCTTCTGTTGCTATGGCCGTTGTTACCGAGTTGTTAGGTCCGAGTTGTTGGCTAAGTTGGCTAGTTGGCGAGTTGTATGGCCGTTGTTGTCCGAGTTGTTGTTTGTTAGGTCCGAGTCATGTGATTGAAAATGCTCTATAAGATAAACTTTAAAACATTAATTTACCACTCCACCCGGGCAAGGCCGGGTATATCTGCTAGTTTAAAATAAAGCAGTGAGCAGTGAACTCTCTTGCTTCCTAGTTTGTTAAGAATTTAATTACAATTAAAATATTTGTAAATTGCAAATAACATTAAAGTTTAATTTTAATTAAATATATAGGATAATTCTATAATAAAATATGATCCATTGTAACTATTTTTATTAAAATTTATGCTTATTTTTGTGTATCAAAAAATTAAAAATACGATATCAATGGTCTGACCAATGGTCAGCTTCAACCTAAGACACAGTCCAAAACTGTAAAGATTACAAAATATCAATTCGCAACTCCAACATTTGTTTTGTATTGAATTTAAGTCATCTTGACCAGTGGTCAAATGGGGATTCCAAAGATCAGGGACCCCCAAAACAAACACGAGACAGAAAGATAAGATCAGAAAAGTAGCATTTAGCGGAAAAAAAGGGATTGACCACTGGTTAAGAGATCTTGACCAGTGGACAACACAAAAATATTTCACGTCCGAAGACGTTTGGTTTGAGCCCCCACAAGACATACTTCAGTGCTAAAGCAAAGAAGTTACATTATGTGAACCGGACTGACCAATGGTCACCAGGAACAAAAGACCAATGTCAACACTACAAAAGATTACGAAATATCAATTAGCAACTCAAACATTTGTTTTGTAATGAATTTTAGACATAAAGGAATCTTGACCAGTGAAACTGACCAGGTCGGGCAAGATGAAACTTAAATCGAGAGTCCATATTTAAAAATTAGTGACCAAAGTGAGTTGTCGGTGAAAAGGCCCATTTGGGAAAGTGTCCGGTTCGGTGAAATGTCCTGTCGGTAAAGTGTCCCATTCGGTAAAGTGTCCCGTTCGGTAAAATGTCCTGTCGGTAAAGTGTCCCGTTCGGTAAAAAGTCCTGTCGGTAAAGTGTCCCGTTCGGTAAAAAGTCCTGTCGGGAAAGTGTCCCGTTCGGTAAAAAGTCCTGTCGGGAAAGTGTCCCGTTCGGTAAAAAGTCCTGTCGGGAAAGTGTCCCGTTCGGTCTTGTGGCGTTCGGGATTGTGGGCTTCGGGAATATGGATTTCGGGAAAACGGGCGCGACCCCTTTAATTTGCACCGGAGGGAAAACCGCTGAATTAAAGCTTTTAGGCGATCAAAGAAGTTTGCTTATTGTAAATAATTGTATTGTAAATGTAGTATTTCTTTGAACGAACATGAAGAGTAGAATGTTCCCCAGGTTTAAAAGTGGTCGTGTTTACGCAAAATGTTTGTCATTTATAAAATTTAAAATATTTACAATATTATTCTTTAATGGTTTTGTTTCATACATTTTTAGCTTTAGGAAGAAACGTAAGTTTGTGTTGGGGAAGAATTAGAGAAGGGTTTTGAAATAGGGAAATATTTTGTTTTCAATGTACCATATAATTACTTTATTTATAACCATCAATATCTATAGATATATGAGTAGCAATCTCACAAATAGAACTGATAAGTGAAATTCTGTCTCGAATATTCTATATAGTTATTAGATGGCAATGATTCCACTGATATTTAAGTTACTTACTTTCACTTCTCTTAAATATAAAATGAACTAATTTGACCATGAAAAATATGCATAAAATAAATTTTTGGAATATTTTTTTTAATTATTTTTAAATTTTATATAACAGATAAAGAAATTTGAATGCAAACAGTTTGATGTAATCGAGGGCAATGACCGCTATTTTTTGGAAGGTTTTTAAGAAAACATTTATTAGATATAGTACTCATAAAACAAAATGTATTTATTTTTAAAGGTATATTATAAATAAAAAGGCTTTTATATTTTTTATTAAAATATTGTTTGAGCTCAAAATTTCCAAATTTCTTATTTGTATCAAATAAGATACTTTTATAACAGTTTTATGGATATTTTTGTTTTAAGATCTGATTGATGTATACTACTGAGCGGTTTAAAATTATTTTAAATACATAGGTAATGATTACTTAATAGTATATTTTATTGTTATTGATAAAAAAATGCAATTATAGTACTCACCATATGTTATATTAAAAACATGAGTTTTATGTTTTAAGTCCAATGCATTGTTTTGATTTCATTAATTAATTCCATTGATTAACTTTAGTTATAGGGTCGGGTGGGAGTAAATGGGTAAGATTGGACCAATTTTTGCTTTTAGGACTTATTTTCACTAAAATTAATGTTAAAATTCTGAATTTTTTCACCTTTTACACAAATGGATCATTGGCTAAAATGTTTATCTAAGTTTGGTTGGATTTTTCCTTATTTTATATCCTAAAGTTTTGTGTTTTCCCCTCTACTTTTTCACCTCAAACAGTTGAGAAAATAAGTGGTTCGTGGGGTAAAATGGGTAATTGCTCAAAACACTATTATTTATGCAAAATAAATCGAAATAATTTGATAAATGAATAAGGTAATATCGTTTGGCATTTCAACGTTAAAATAATGGGGTATGTGGTGATAAATATTGATTACTTTTGAAAGTTCAACTCAATTACCACTGAATCAACCACTGAACAATATGAGCTGGATCTTTTCTTATGAATCTCTGAATTTTGATAATTGCAAATTTAACAGGAATATTTTGCGAAAACTATGAATAAAACACAAAATTAATTTCCAAAAATAAATAAAACATTTTAAGCACAAAAAAAATCAAATTACTGCCATACAGGGGTTATTTAAAATCTTTTAATTTAAGAAAGACTTGCAATAAAAAAATAGGGTTTCTATATACGGGCAATGTGATAAATCCGGGCATTATTAATAATGCCCGGGCAATGTGATAAATTGAATGGAATTTATCAATGAAGTTTATCACTTTGCCCGCCATGGGCAAAGTGATTAATCGGGCATTATTAATAATGCCCGAAGTGGAGGCGGGCAAAGTGATAAATTTCATTCATAAATTCCACTGAATTTATCACATTGCCCGTAAGATATATATTATATTATTTTATTTTATTATTATTTCCACCTGTAGATAGCTTAAATTCATAAATTTGCCATAAATAGAATGTTTTTAAATAACAAATATTCAGTTCTTGATCAAATACTTGAGAAAAAAGAAACATTTTCCTTTTAAAATTATTAAAAAGTGTAAAATACATTTCCAAAACATAAAATAGTAGGTATAAATGCATGTTTATTTTGCTATAAAACTCCATTTTACTTGGTTTCTATAACTTTATTTATGATAATTTAGAATGAATTGAAAAGCTCAACAGTCACCAAAAAACTGGTAAAATGGTGAATATTCAGGTGAATGGTGAAAATTAGAATGATTGTACTGGAACTTACCAATTATACCAGTTTTACAGAAGTTTATAACACCTTCAAAAAGATTGCAAGTTTATTTATTAGAAAAACACGAATTACCTACCTTAATTAAAATAATTAAATTAACAATTAGATACTTCAAACATGTGACCCTGGATGCCGTAAGATGGGCTAGAATAAAAAACTTTTATTTTACTGTAATTTGTGCTCTTTTTGGAACACTTTTTAAAAATTTCCCATTTTACCTCACTACTCATTTACCCCGCCTGACTATCTATGACTATTTCTTTGTGTTTTAAAAATGTTTCTATAATTGAAATATGCTATTCTGTTTGTTATTTGAAACTTATTTACAAGTATTTACTCCAAATTTTTGTGTTTCACTTTTATAGGTGGGAAAATGAGGTACAGTCCCCCCTTGAAAATGTAATACTTTAATGCATAGTAAACTTCCACCATTCCCGCCCTGTAGTTTTATCATTACCTTCACAACTACCGCTCAACAGCCGCGAGGGTTCCCAGGTTGTGATTGAATCGATGGGCTCTGAACCGTGTTACTGCAACAGTTTGATGAGTAGGAAGAATTTAGATTATCGAGCTTTAAAATTAACTTGAAGATTGTCGCACTTTATATGTTGTATAACATAAACATAAATTTCGTACGTTATGTAGGCAAATTGAAATATTTTAAGATATTATAATTTAACTGTAAAAAAATATTAATTAGATACGTGTTTCTTTAATTAAATAATAACTTTATTGTGAAAGTATTTTATAAATTGCTTCCTGAATTGTAGTAACAAATATTTATATATAAATCTATACTGTTTAGTATAAAGTACTATTTAAAAATATTCACTTTCTTCAGTTTAGAATTATGTCAAAATCATGTTTCTATCTAATTTAATCTATATTATTTTCAAAAAAAAAAATTATGTTATTTTACATTAGGCTATTTGGGGATATCGCACTCTATTCTCAAGCTTTAGTCTTTTTTTCTCAGCATTGCATGTTTTTTTTTATTTTATTAGTATTATTTTCTTTTCCTCTTTTAAATTTTTCTTATTTTAAAAGTAAAAAATCAATTAAGATAAAGAATTAAAATTTGAGACATTTGAGAAAGGAGAGTAAGAGTGTGCAGTCGGGTAAAAGTACGCAGCGGTTTTTTTTTTCCTGATAGCAAGTGTGAAGAGGATTCAAGTTGGATCTTGTGAACACATGTATCAAAAGCTATCTTAAAAGACCGTCATTATTTTCGTGCTTTTCGTATTTTATTTATCAGGTAAAATATGGTTTCTTTGCATCTAATTTTTCTGTTAAGGAATCTTAATTTTTTATAAAGAACCAATGATTGCGTCAAAGTGAATACCAATGTGAGGCAAACTTCCTTGAACAACTTGCATCGTTAGAATTTAACTGCAGTGAATTTTAGAGTTGATTCAAGAACGACTTAGAAAATTAATACATCTGCGTCTAAGAATAGGCACATAGACAAAATAGATGAAATTTTTGCAGAGATAATCATATAGCTCATCTTGCTCTCCACCACATGAGATTTATGTGCAACAGCTGTTGAATAAATGATTAATTTTCACTTTGAAAGCTTAAAATCCATCTGAAGCTGAAAAGAAGCTCATGTACAATCTTGAAAAAGTAAAGCTGTGCAATTTTTCATGAATATAAAGAAGATATAATCTTATATGGATTATACTTAAAGTGTAGTGACATAAGGGAGATATCTCTCAATTACGCAGGTAGAGGTGCATTTCTTTGTGATACATGCATGTATTCTTGGCCTCACGTTCTGCGTACTCTTATCCGACTCGTCGGATTAAAGTATTCAATTTTATGTTTTATGTTTTCTTACGTAGTAAATTTTTGAGGCTCTGGCTTTTAAATTCTCGTTTTCTAGACCAAAATCATTTTTGTTATTTGCATTATTAATAATGCCCGATTTATCACATTGCCCGTAAAATTTACATTTTGTTGAATTTGGCAAATCTATTAAAAATGTGGTAAGATAAAAATTACCCCGAGTCAATTTTTGAAGTATTTGATGTTACAAATAAAAAGAAGTATTTTTATAAATATGGATAAAAATTACTAATAAAACCAACATTATCCGAACTTAAGCTGTGATGCATTTAAATAATGTACAAACTTCGTCATTTTAATGTTTTGAATGTAATATTTGCTTTAATGAATATTAATAATAGGTATTACTTTGCGAAAAGGAGGGCAAGAGCATGCACAAAAATTATTTAGGGCTATAAAATCAAGAATTTAAAAGCTAGAGCCTCAAGAATTTACTGAACGTGAGTTTATTGATGCAAAAATTAACCTTCAAATAATGAAAGTCTTAGCTTTAACGAAACAATGCTAAAATTAAAAAGAAAATAAAAAAATAATGCTTACTTTTACCCGACGTGGCGGCTAAAAGTACCCAAGACGTGAGGCCAAAAGTACGCGCCCTGAAAACTTGTCATTAATTGCAAAAAAAAAAAAAAAAAAAAAAAATGCACCACTGCCTTCGTATTCGGAATATTCCTCTCTCATATCAGCTTTCTTTAAGTATGATCCAAACAGGATCTAATCTTCTTAAAAAATACATGAAAAATCACACTTTTACTTTTCCAGGATTTTACAAGAGCTAGTTTTCAGCTTCTGAGGGATTGTAAGCTTTAAAAGGTCAATTTCAACATTTATTCATCAATTGCAATACATTACTCTCATGTGGTAAGGAGTAAGATGAATTACTGATTATTGCTGCAAAATTCTTTAAAAGTCCTTGAATCAACCCTACAATTTGCTGCAGTTAAAATCTAATGATGCCAAGTTGCTCAGAGGAAAGTGTACCTCACAGTAGTATTCACTTTGAAAGCAATCTTTATTATTATTTAGATCTTTATTTAAAAAAAAAATAAGATTCCTTCGTATAAAAATTAAATGCTAACTCAAAGAAACCCCCATATTTTACCTGATAAATAAAATACAGAATGTATGAAAATATTAATGACAGTCTTTTAGGATAGCTTATGATAAATGTGTTCATGTGATCATACTTGGTCCCCTTATACTGTTCCCAACAGGGAAAAAAACCGCTTCGTACTTATACCCGACTGCGCTTTCTTACCCTCCTTTCCCCTATGCATGAAACTATAAAGAAGAGTGGAAGTCGTATATAAAATACCTATATTTAAAAGATGATATTACATGCAATTTTCCTTTCAAAGCTTTTCTGATCAGTTTTTTAAACTCTTGAATGATATTTGATATTGTAATTTTTCAGGGAAAAGCATAGATATTGATTCGTATGAAGAGCAGTATCTATTAGAAAAGATGGGAAAATTATAATACAGTTTTATTCATTCCTGCTTTGGGAAAATGAATTGAATTGAATTTCTCAGAACTTTCCCTTGTATTAATATGAAAGTTCAAAATTATAACTCATTAACTAGTTTGAAAATAAATCAGTGATGTATGAAGTTTTGTGGATAAAGATACTGAAGTGTTTATGATAAACTAAGTTTACTAAATTTGTACTACATATTTTCAAATAGTGAAAATTACATTTTTAAGACAATGTAAAGAAAAACGAAACACTCCACCAAAGTCCATAAACATGGATTATTTTAACGTTTGAAATATTTTGTACAATTATTTATAAAAATAGTTCAACAACTTATACAGAATAATAAGCCACAACTGTTAAAAACACTCAGACATTTCTTTTTCGTATTGTTTTTGTAACGTTGAATAACTCTTGAAAATTGCATAGCTACGTATTTAATACATTCCTGAAACATTTGTGCTTGAGTCATTAATAAAGTTAAATTTCATTCAAAAGTTATAAAGAAAATTCAAATTCAAAGGTATCTAAGATACATAAATATAGATAATCATCTGTCTTACTTAGTGAAATGTGTTCTACACATTAAATTATTATATGTATCAACCATGTCTGTATTAGGTTTAACGAGTTTTTAAAGTAACTTTAAAGTTATACCTTTTTATCTGTTATTGTTTAAGTTTAAATTAGTATTTGTTATAAAAGTATTCATAGAGTGTTTTAGTATATACTATTCAAAACATTTTACAATTAAAATGCAATATACGTAAACTCATTTAAAAGGAAATAATTTAATAACCAGTAGCTTTATTAAACAGGTAAAAAAACATGATTTACAGTAATTCATAAGTTAAAGTGTATACAGGATTTTTATAACAATCATATGCAAAGACTGATAATGGACAGAGAAAATGTTTTGCGCAATATAAGTTTGGCCGGCGAAATTTTTGTACATTTTGTGCGATTGGTTTTTGATGAATAAGAAGCATTTTTGTGCAAACTTAGTTTGTGCTCTAAATTAAACCTTTTAAACATTTTCAATTAAGTATTAAAAAAAGAATCAAAATTTAAGGTTTTATATATTTTTTATAAAAACTATAAATATATTGTTTTATTAATGAACTTACTTCTTTCATTCATCCTGTTAAAAAGTTTCCTTTTATACTTTTATATCAACTTTTTGTTAGAAAAAGTTAAATATAAAATTATGAGCCGTTTACAAAATGACAGTTAATCATTTCTTACTTAATATACACTTCAAAATGTACTCAAAAGTTAGCTTAACCAATAAAATTATGATACAGCATTTCTATCTAACGAGAAGCAACTAATTTGAAGCTATCTTGAAAACATTCCTGAACTATGCATCAAAAATGTACTGTAATTCAAAAGCAGAGATCGGTTTTGCCTTTAAAATATGAATAACTATTCAAACAAAAATTGAGCACAGAAATAAACACCTGTAATGATATGAAGAAATCCCCGAAGCACCAGAAAAGCTGAAACTGGTTTTTAGGTACGCCATTTTTTTAGGTTATAAAATTTCATGCACACTTTAATCTTTTTATACCAGACGGAATCTTGACGTTTTCAATTGAGGACTTATGTGCGAGAACCAGGAATCCCCACTTTCAATTCAAATTTAAACTAGACCCTATTCTCAGTATGTCACTTATAGCACAGTCTACTCTGATTGGCTGGAAAACGTCAATAAAGAAATAAGAAGTTATTATAAGTTTTCAAGTTACTGAATCTCCTCTGGAGCAGTGGTAGGATGCTTGCGTAGCAGGCGGTAGTTCCTGGGTTCTATCCCCAGTTATTACTTTATAAAAAAAAATTCCAAAGGAAACTTCAACCGTCTAATCAGAGCAGACTCAGCTAAAAGTAACACAATGCGAAAAGACCCTTGTCAATTTTATTTTTAAAGATATTTTGCTAATAAACTTTGCGTAGGTTAGAGTAAAATTTTGATTCAAAACAGCAACCCTTGTATTTTTACTATGAGCCCTTTGTGCGTAAGAAAGTTTTAGTTTGTTAGTGTGTTTTAAAAGAGTTTCAAGCGGTTAGATCCACTAGGTGTTTTCAGCCCCGATGACATCGACCTTCTTATATAATTTGAAAAAGGTAGCTTCTTAGGGGACATCCATAAATTACGTGAGGTGTTTTTTCCAAAGTCTGGACCCCCCCTCCCCCCACGTGAGACTTACCTACAACTTTTTAAAAATGATTTTCCTTTCTCATACTTCAAAAACAAAGAAAATCGTATAATTTCTAACTTAAAAAGTTGACGTGAGATTTTAATTGACCCCCCCCCCCTCCTCCTTTGGTGAGATTTTTCCAAACCCTCCCCCCTTTTTGAAATCACGTAATTTATGGATATCCCCTTATTTAATACCCTCAAATGTAAAGATCTATTACCATTACCGTTGTTCTCACTCAGTTTTGTCTCAATCATAGAGAAAAATCCTAACAGAGGGTTCCAAAGGCTATTTTCAAATTTCTGTATAAGGTAGAGGGCAGCACGGGAAATGCAATGATTGACAGAGAGGTAGGCAGTACATTTTGGTGGCCAAAGCTGTGATGGTGGACAAAGCTCAACAAGCAAAGATCTGCATCTTAGGCAATAATAATTGGAAATATATCGCTAAATTGGCAAATCTACCTGTGGTTTGGTTTAGTTATTGTTTTATGTCGTTAGAATCAAATCTACCTATGAATAAACTCTTTTGAAAATGAAAATACCTGGTTCTTGCCCCAAAGCTTTCAATTTGAAATACATATATGAATTGATAGTAAATATCATAAGTAGCAATTAAATATAGTACATATTTACATGTATATTAGTAAAGATTAAGTGTAGTGTTTACAGATTCATTGATTTTAAGATAAGCATAACGCAACCTGTTAAAGTGAAAACATTTACGAGGAACGTTTTTACAAATGATTTACGATTGACATTATATTGTGATTGTTAGAGCATGTATCAGTTTCGTCAGAAACGAACTCAGCCAAGTTTGGCGGCTTTACAAAATGCTTTTCAAAATGTTATTAGCTATTTTATCAATTTTCATTAAAACCCTGGAATCTTTAGACGAATCTGAAAGTCTAAAATGATCATACTACTTATTTTGTATTAAAAACAGCAGATTAAAACATTCGCTCTTGATCTCTCAACTATCTATAAATGCTAGAAGGTTTCAATGGAAACATTTTGAATTCTCAAAAGAAATCTCTAGCCCTAACATTTTACATTTAAATGCATCAAACACTAAGAAGATAAAATTATGAGGAAGATTTTTTACAGTACCTTTTGTTTGTCTGAATAACTTTAAAGCTCAAGACTTTAAATTCGTAACTTTTGAACTTGCATTCCACTCACTCATTGAAATGAATTAAATATTCAAAATTGGAATCATAAGACTGATTTTAGTTGTAGCGTCTATAACTCTAATTCAAGATGGCAAAGACAGAAGTGAGGATATCAGCTCTTTAAAAAACGAACAGGGTCTCACCCTTGTGCAAGCAGGCAAGTAGATCGGTTGGGAAGCACTTGTAATCCAATGCCAGGACTGACATTGAACGCAGAAACAAATTAAGATGTCAGGGTCATACTTAGGCATGTACCACATGTACTATAGTACAGAGAGCCAACTTTGTTCTATAAATTGAATTTAGAATTTAAAATTGGTATTATACTCGACCGCAACGTTTCTTGAACCCAGTACGTCA
The DNA here is from genome assembly GCA_963680715.1 of Tetragnatha montana. Classification (NCBI taxonomy): domain Eukaryota; kingdom Metazoa; phylum Arthropoda; class Arachnida; order Araneae; family Tetragnathidae; genus Tetragnatha; species Tetragnatha montana. The sequence continues at coordinate 30,281,765 of OY796684.1, forward strand.
TAAATGGGGAAGGAGAAATCGGTAAACACAAAGCCTGTTGGGTTACTAGGAGGAGTTTATAATATGTTACGGACAATGTGATAAATCAGACATTATTAATAATGCCCGATTAATCACTTTGCCCATAACAAATACATACATGTGTTTAAGAAATTAATCATATTTTTAAATTGACGTTCTCATTTCACTCAAAATTCAGGCTCCGCGATGGGAACTACTTTTTTTGTTAGTGACGTCATAGGGTCCACTTAAGTTGCTGTCTAGTATAACAATTTATCGAAGTATTCCCTATGTCTTAAGTAAAGGGTTGGGGTCATCCAAAGAAGCTGGGCCTGGCAACAAAAATGGCGATAAAACAGTGAATTCTGGCAACCCAGTACTATCGAAGTTGAATTGCTTACTCGCCAATAAATGACATTGGAAACACCAAATTTCTGACCTCGCCCCTGGGTGTAATTTTCTTCTTTGTGTCAGTAAAAATTTTGTTGTGTCTGTCTTACTTGACGAAGGTGTATAAGCGGATCCTTGAGATCAAGCACACATACCGGAAAATATATGTAACCACAACCCAACCCAACCAAATTTCTCAAAAAATGTCGCCTAGGCCCAGGTTCTTTGGATTTACCCAGGGTTGTTATAACTTAAAGATCTATTTCGAGATGACTATCAAAGGAAAACTACTGTATTGAATGTCATTAAACTTGATAAACAACGAAAAAGGTTGCCGTAAAAAATTTTAGTCCAAAATTCCCCACGAGAGGAAAATGGGGGGCAGTATGAAAAAGTTTCTGTAGTCTTAGTTGAGCCGTTGCTCATCTTTACCTTGATTGGTCTTGACGAGGACTAATATTCATGTACAATATGACAGATTGTCTAACGAAATAATAACTAGGATTCGAACATAAGGAACGTTAAATCTGATATCACAAATGTATGCTCGTTCTGTATATTCTCAATTGTGAGGTTGATTTCTTGATTTGGTCATGAAGTCATAAATTTAAAAACTTTCTAATCTCTTTACTAACGAAACTTATGAAAGATTTAGCAAAAATTTGAAACCTGCCTCACCTTTCGTTAGACAATGTGTCATGCAGTGCTATTTTTCTCTCGTGGTTAATTTTTGAACTAAAACTGTTTTTGGAAAATAAACTTCAGAACCTTAACTAACCTCAGGCTAAGTTTGAGAACCCTTGATTTAGTAGGTTACCTTGATAGTCATCTCAGAGTTGAAGTTAAATTATAACCATCCTTATATGTCTTAAAATTATTCTCCAGAAATAACCAAATATATTTTTTATGGTTTCGGATACATGTAAACAACTTTAAAGAAATATGGATTGAGCAGTAGCCAATTAATTTTACTACTACTTGCTTGTAACGTTTTGAGAACTAAAATAGCTCTCAAAATACTGACAGACAATCGATTTTTGAGCAAATGTCTGTATTAGGAATGTAAGTTTCAATTAGATAAATTTACTTTCAGCTATTGTTTCAATTATTTTTTAGAGTCAATCTTGTAGGGAAACCTCACTGAAAAATCTTAAATTTTAAAATATCGGCCGTATTCACTACTTACCCAACCTAAATTTAACCTGGAATCAAAACTTCTAATTGGTAGTTGAAAAAGGGAAACAAAATGAAGTTAATCAGAATATTGTCGAAAAAGCTTGATTCCAGATTATCTTGGGTGAATGGTGTATACAGCCGTATAGTATAGGGGTTGCACAGGGAGCACACATCCTAAGTACGCCCCTGAATAGGCTTGTTGGTGTCTCTCATCATGACTCGAGAACACGTATTCTTTCCATAAACATAAGTTATTTCTCAAGAAGAAGTATAAAAATAGGTTCTGGACCCCTTATTATGTACATTTCTAGCGTCAGAAAATATCTAAAACTTTGGTCTTGTAATGAAGAATTAGCTCTTGCACTTCTAGTAAAAGTGTTGGCGTTAAAAAATACCGTGGCTCGTCCTTCGCGTGGACAACTGAATCATATGGAGGCACGTTTATTTTTGATATCATCGTAAGGAAAGTAGAGGGCTGAGTTGGCTTGCACTAGGTTCACCTCGGGGGGGTCACTGCGGTGGTTGGTCAAGGGCAGCAGGTGGATCTTGTTGCTGCTGGGCGAAGAGCGGCGGAAGTAGCCGCTCTTTGACGTCCGTTTGTGGCCGTAGCAGGTGCACGAGCACACCGAGGTGATCTCGTCCACCTCCGAGGGGTTGGGGTCGTGGCCGGAGATGATGGACCCGTTGGCCGTGATGACGTCACCCTCCAGCCGCACGGCCTCCTGGGCCGCCGTCTGGGCCTCGGCCTCGTCCCTCCGCTCGTCCTCCGTGTTCATGGTCATGAAGCGCAGCACCAGGAGGTTCATGGCGGCCGACACCACCGAAAGGCCGAACAGGATGAACACCAGGCTGAAGGCCACGTACTCGGGCTTGCTCTGCAAGGCGCTCTCCTTCTGCAGGGCCACGTAGTCCCCGAAGCCGATGGTGGTGAGCGTGATGAAGCAGTAGTAGAAGGCGTCGAAGTAGTCCCAGCGCTCGTACTTGGAGAAGGCCGCGGCCCCGGTGGTCATCACCACCGTGGACAGGATGGAGACGAGGCAGATGAGGTTGGTCTCGGAGACCTCGGTGTTGCGCATCTTGAGGCAGCGCTTGCCGTGCTTCAGCAGGTAGGCCACGAACGTGTTGAGCCGTTCGCCGATGCTCTGGAACATCACCAGGCCGAGCGGGATGCCGGCTAAGGCGTAGAACATGCAGAACGTTTTGCCGCCCCACGTGGCGGGCGTCGAGTGACCGTACCCTGAAACACAAAACACACACATTTCAGAACCACATCTTCACAAATAACTCCTTTTTACAACATGCTCAGAGGCATACAGACGTTTCAGTGCTCTGTCGGTGGTTACGATCTAACCACATTGAGAAGCACCAGGGCACTCAAACGTAAGAGTAGCCACTACCTTCTCCTTCTAGATAGGATAAGGCCAGCGCACGGAGCTGCGACGTCACTGCGATGAGACCGACGTTTTAGCAGGGACTTCGAACCAATAATTTTTTAAATTTTAATGCTCATTGGCTCGATCGGCCTCTTAACGTTGACTCATACTCTCCGTACACAGGCCTTGTTCTTTCTCGAAGGTGGCGGTGTAGCCCTCGAGCATGCTTGTTTTTGCTCGAAAGCATGCACTAAAAATTTCGAGAAAAAAGAAGCATGTTCGGAGGACTACAAGCACGTCATTTCTGAGACAATACTCGGGTAATATTGATCTAAATGATCCTGCTCAGAATGACAGTGAAATGAGTTCACTGAACACACATTAATCGATTCAATCAATGTTATATAATGCATGTAGGATATATAATAATTTTATGATGTCAGTATAAATATTGGTTAATATCCTGTGCTACACTAACACTCGTATTCTATGCAATTGAGTTTATAATGTTGTAAACCATATCATACAATTTCGGGTGTCACCGCATAATTATTCTAAAGTTCATATTCTCATCAAAGCCGTTACCTTACACGACTCCTTCTCTTGGCGACTGTTTGGTGAACGAGTTTCATGGAAAATCAAGCTAAGTGATTGGTCAAGGAGTCTTGCGGTGGTCAAGGTCATTCTCGCCAATGTCTTTATCACGCATGAGAACCGAGTAACTCGAGTTACCGATCAAATTTACCCGCTAAAGATTTACCACATGAAATCTGTTTTTTTAGGAAGATGTTAATACGGAAAAGTCCAAAAAACGAAGTAAACGGAGTAAACCACATGATAATGGGTTACAACATTTGAGTAGAATACGCCCGTAAGGCATTGAGGGTTTTTGTAACGGTGCCTGTGTTGTCTTATGGAGAAGGTATTGCTGAGCGGACATTATATTTAGGTCAATTATATGTAGACTTTAATTATTATTGAACTTGTGACTTGGACGCAACCATCTAAACCAGTGGTTCCCAACAGATGGTCCGTGAGACCATCGGAGGTGGTCCGTGAAAACTTGAACTTATCCAAAAAATGTCTGGAAATTTTGAAGAAAAATAGTTTTCCTTATCACACACACATAAAATTCATTCATCATTCATTAAGAAACATATATTTAAGACTCGGTTTCCCTTACTTCAGAAAAAAAGTTATAATTCAGACCCTTTCTGAGGCATGAATGCATTGAAAAAAGGTTAATTTTTTAATGATAAAGTTGGGGATAGGAATGGTCCGCTCGAGGTTCAAATTTAAGTGAAGTGGTCCGCAGACATATTTGAGTTGGGAACCACTGATCTAAACCATTATAAATACATGCTTATATAGTTTTGTATTTTTGTACTTATGTCAGTGTTCTTATCATCACAAAATTAATTGCTTTGGTTAAGCCTGTATTTAGATTTGGTTGGTTGGAGTTTTATGACACAAGGCCCCTATTAGGACATTCAGGATTTAGATTTGTTCTTCTAGTTCCGTAGGTTTCCTAAATCAAAAGAACAATAGCAACTTAAAGAACTAGAAATATAACAGATCAATATGACTTCCAATAACAGTTTAAACTTATTTTCTTATACCTAATAGAAAAAATACAAATGAGGTTAAAAAAATTAAATAACTGTTAATTAAGTTGGTGGGGACTTAACGCCTCTTATATTCTAACTAGGTTAAATATCAGGTTTTCTTAAAAACATGCTATAAACTTTTAAAAATATGGTTAGACCTGACTGATGAATATATACGAACAATATATTCGAACACTAACTCGAAAAGAAAAATATCCCCATTAAATTCTTTAAAAACAAAACCCAATAAGTTCCTAACAAATCAATTAACTTTTTACTTTTGTTACCTTAAAATATTTCTTTTCCCTTTCCTGTTTATTTTAATGCAAATTTTTCATAAAAATAAAAGTAAAAAACAGGCTAACTAAATTATTACATTCTGATTTTTAAAAGGATACATTGTTTTATTACAGCCGTATTTACCACTAACCTAACCTAAGGTTAACCTGGAATCAAAATTTCTAATTAATAGTTGAAAAAGGGAAACAAGTTTATAGCCAGGTAGAGTTGTTTAAAAACCTGGATTCCAGGTTAACTTTAGGTCAAGTTTGTGGTGAATACAGCCGTTAGAGTTGGTTGACCCAGTGAAACAAGAGTATACCCTATGTTGGATACATTCCAATATATGCTGGCTCAGTTTGTGATCATGGATTCTGCGATTGATGGGTTTAACCTTGCCTTGTAAAAGATAGAACGGTTATATTCATTATACTATGTACCCATCATGCATCTGAAATATTTATAGATTATTTTACTTTCTCAAAAATGTATCGTAGACTGTGTTACTGATACAAAGTAAAAAGTATATTCGTATATTTTAAATTTATTTTTGGTTAGCTGGAATTTGTAAAAATAAAAATAAAATAATAATTTTATTTAATCAAACAAGATTTAGTAAAAAATAACATGAAATACTTTTACAATAAATATTTTTTTTTACAAATGTATGGATGCATTTAACTGTTACAATTCAGTCGCAGGAACTTGACAAAAGGTTGCACAAACGTAGTTATTTCTTAGTACAAAGAGGAATTAAAGTGCCCAGAGTGGAACCCAACCTTTCTCATGTGAGAATTTATGTAAAAGCTATTTGATACACAGCAGAAGCCAGAATAACTTACGAAAAAATAATGCTTTACGACCTACTAATGATTTATTAGCTTCTGAACTGTTAGTATTTTAGGGAATAATGAAATACAATACCATTTTGAAGAATTTCATGTACCGAGAAAGAAGGGTCAAACTAGGTATATCATTCTTAGGGTTGGGGTGAAATTACCTACGCCGAAAAAGCGAGTTTCCTTGGTGAATACCCGAAAGTTGGCTTTTCCTTACGTTACGATTGATATGCAGGAAAAACAACGTTTCCGTGAAGTGATTGGTGATTTTTCACTAAAAATTCGCGATTTTGTATATTAAGAAATAATAAAAGAAGGTATAAAGTTCATAAATATTAAACTTATGGATTATTTGGTAATTATTGAATTTGACAGAAGTTCATTAATTATGAAAACTATATTTTTATAATAAAAACTATTTCTACTTTAGTAGTAACATAAACTGGAATGAAAATATGGGGGAATTTTTGGTGAAGTTTTGATGAAAATATTAGACACATTTTTGGTTGAAATTTTGGACAAAATTAACTGTGTTCTGTGGAAATATTGAGCCCTGGAACATTTTCTGCACCCTTGGTCATTGACAACCTAACAAAAACCTTAAATGGTTTATGCCGTGAGGTTACAACTAGGTTCATAAAACCTTGCATTGCTATCTGGGAAGGGTACACTGTTGGCTGAAAACAACAAGCCCCCAAACCAATAAGTCCACCCCATTGAATACGAGCAGCTTCCGGGATTCCAGGCTCGCAGAAAAATCCCCTGCACCCCCCAAAGTAATCAATTCCCCCAAGGTGAAGTGATACGTTATTAAGTGTCTCCTCCCCACAGTGGAAAGCCGCCTGCTGCTATTTCCAGCCTGTCATTCCTTCGGTCAATTTAATCTGCCCGTTGTCGCAACCCGCGATATACACATAGTTGGAGGTGGCCGCCCCGCATTCCTCCATCGCACATCCAATATTCATGTAGCCGATGGAAAGAATAACGGAGACTGTCTGGTCTCCGCTTTGGGCGCTGCTGGGCGGAAACGAGAGAATAGTTTTTTTCGCTGTCTGACTTCTAGAATAACGGGAAAGGAAGGTTTAAAGTAACACCGTAGAACGGTTTTCCTAAGAAGGATACGATACCGAAGGATGGGTACCAAAAGGGTTAGGATAGTTAGGGGTGGGTAGGGGATAGAGTGCGGCGGAAAAGATACGAAATGTCATAATGCAAAAAAAAAAAAATTGTAAGGGGGTAGGTAAGTGAGAAAATGATGGCATAATACGGGTAGCTAATTCAGGAGTGTACATGCAAATCCCAAACGACAAACGCACGCATGGTTTCTTTCCTCGTAAGATTCTTATTCTTCTTTTTTATTAAGATGGTTACTTAAACAAAATCTATGCATTATTGTCCTTATAAAAATCCTTTCATCATTTACTTTCAGATTATTTTCACTGCTTTTGGAAATTAAAAAAATAATAATAATTTTGTAGTGAAAAAAATATTTTGAATTCTGAATTTTTTCTTCCAACGAAATTTAAGAAATCGGAAATTTATAATTTTGGGTTATAAGAAAACAGCTTTCTTAAGATTTTTACATCTTGCATCTGTAAAAGGTTGGAATAATTTCAATTAATTAATAATTTTCAGTATTTTAAAATGTAATTAACAAACGAAAATAAATTTAATTTCAGAGTTCTTTTACATTCTTAACATTTGGATTTTTAAGACTCGTTTATTTTTTACACTCAGAACAGCAAAGAAGGAACAGGACAAAGGAAAACACTTCCCCTCTCTTCTACATAAAAATTTATACAAGACACATGGCAATCATAGCGTCAGCAAGATGTCTGATTTTATTACTATGGAACCAAAAAAATTCGAGTTATTGTTCGAATATTATTATATTAAATATTATGTTATATTATCATATTCTTAAATTATCAGTAATTTCAGAGAAATAATTTTCTTACTAAACTTTATAAAAAAAAACTCCAAGTACATATACGATAAGCTTTTTTGAAATATTATATAACATTTTTCACTGTATGAAAATAAGAAAAAGTATCATTAGAATTGATTTCGGAACAAAGGGTCACGCCTCTCTAAACAATTATCACCTGTGGGATTGGTTGAAATTTAGGATACCACCCCTGGTTGGGATTTAAATGAATACTTCTGAAATATGCATACGGGTAGAGCCCTAAAAAAGAAGAATACTAATGATAACGCAATACTGGAGACCCAAGTAGAAGATTCTAAGGAAAACAGTCAAAAAGATAGGATACTAAGAGAATAATATTAGGAATAAGGCTCTAAAAGATATGATAGGAGAGGGACAGAAAAATTGAACCGGTTTTTTTTTCCAGAACTCTGATAAAAAATCGTATACCATAATTTATTCAAATATAAAGATAATATGAAGGATTTAATTCCTATTCACAATGAAATTTGCTAATTATTGCCCTTATAAGTCAAGCTTTTTACAATAACATAATACACTTCCGAAATTTAAAAGATTATCTTGCTTCAAGGGACTGTGCTTAAGGGGATTTTATTATCTTATTGGTTGTCATAAAATATGTACAAGAACCATCAAATAAAAATAATCATGTTGTAGGAAAACATTTTCTCATCCTTCTTGCGAGTTTTATTATCCTATGCACAAGAATATATTACCACTTAAAGGACTTATGCTTCAACAAGTTAGTAAATACGAGTATGTTTTTTTTTTCAAGAACAGAACATTAATTTGGACATAAGACTTACACTTACAAGAAAACACAAGATGAGAAATAGTATAAAAGGATGAAAAAAGAAAATATATACTAGAAGTAAAGAAATAATTATTACTTAAAACACACATAATCAAACAGAAAATAATTTCGTGGTACCGAAGGAGCTCAAGGCTCGTCCATGGTATGTAAAAAGAAATGTAATTGATCCTGGAAACAAAGCTGGGTTCTCTTAAAAATAATTTATTCATGAAAATTATAAAGATTGCAGAAAGATAAATTATACTATGATGATACTATGTAAAAAGTTAAAACGAAAGTAACAGGGAGTAATACCAAAGATATACCAGAATATTTGTGTGTATCATTAACTTTATTATGTAACAATTAAGTAGAATTTAAAAAATAAAAAACACATTACAGTGTCTTTAAAACAAAACATTTCTTTATTAAAAAGGCAAACTTTTAAGCTAAAATGTTTAATTTTACTATTTCTAAGATTTTTTTTTTAATTTTCAATGCACTTTTCCTGATCATCTACTGCATTTATGGATCAAACTCTTAAAGGTTAAGGATCTTTACATTTATGGGTACAAAATTCCAATGGGAGAAACAAAACAGATTTTGATAAATCATTTAAGTGAAACAGTAAGGTCAAAGAAGCTCGTGTGATACATTCAAATTTAAAAGGCAAAATGTTCTTAATAGCGTTTCTAATATTTTCCCACAGCTTTATGAATCTAATATTTTAAAAATACTCAAGAACAATTACGTTCAATGAATTTTGTACCCTTTTTGAGGCTCTCCCCTACTTAGCATCACCAACGATCCTTTCCCATAACATACGTTTTACCTTTTATACACCTTTTTACTTTCTAGCAAGATTTTACCTCCACCATTCATAACTTCCTAACTAAGGAATGGTCACACACTTTTTATACACTCTTTAAAACATTTTCAAAACATAGTCAAACTGGCTCTGAAACAAATTAGCTCATATTTGAAACATGAATATACTCATTTCTGAAAATATGCAGTTACTCAAAAATTATACTTCATGCGCTTATTTTTAAGAAATTGCATTATATTCACTGAGATTGGAGTGCGAAAAACGGCACTGTGACAAGTCAACTTGTAAATAGGGCGTCAACGTGGTAATTCGCGATTCCTTACTACAAATTGAGGTATTTCCAATGGTTTCCTAACATTTCCAATTTTCATACATAAATAAAAATAAGTATAATTTGAGGGGTTACTATTGAATTGTTTGAAACTGAGTATTTCTGGTGTTTCGAAATTGAAACCATTGGATCGTCATATTTGAAACAAAAAGTTTCATATCAAAATGAAACTCGATTTACACAGATTTAAAAGTCTTTTCTCTCAGTGTGGGTACATATTTCCTTACTTGAGTTAAATGCAAGAAAACTCACTCTTTATACTTAAGAAAAACGGACACATAGCAGTCATCAATTACCCCTCTGGTATACGGGTTCAACAGTACACAATCAAGATTAACGGCCCCCTCTCTAAATAATAAACTAGCCAGCTCAAGAAACACGTGTAAGTGACGATGTACTCGACAATCATCCAGGTCCGAATTTAGCTGACTCCGTTTGTATCGCTGAAATATTTATAAACATCCCTCGGACTAGACTATCCTGCCCGTCTCCAGGGGAATGAGAAGAAGTGTTACGGCTGAAGATTTCCTCAAGGGAGCCGAGAAAAAAATAGGTTCCATAGAACTCTGTAGAGTACGACCAAGGCAAACACTTGTTTAGAAACTGAAACGAGGGACAATGTATTTGCGTTGAAAGGAATATACAGGGTACCCAGTCACTAGTGTTCGGCACTAGTTAACTAGAACTAGTTGCAACTAGTAGTTAACTACCGATCAACTAGTAGTTAACTAGTAGTTTAACTACTTTTAGTTTAAACTAGTTGAACTAGTAGTTGAACTACTTTTTTTAATAACTACTAGTTGAAACTACTTTCAAATTTTCAACTACTTTAATAAAAAATTTTGTTTAAAATTTTTATCAAAATATACAAAAATTACACTGCTATTTACAACTAAAATGTCATGGTAGAGTACTCAAATACCATAACCAGAAATAAAGCGCCGTTTTGAGCGAAGCATAAAGTTTTTTGTGATATAGATAAGAAAAATGTATTAGAATTTAGGCAAAAAAATAGGTTATGAAATTAAATAGACTAGTTAACTAGTAGTTAACTACTTTGGGAAATAGTTAACTACTAGTTGCAACTAGTCCCAGGTAAAAATAGTTAACTACTAGTTGCAACTAGATTTTCCCAGACTAGTTAGTAGTTGGTAGTTAACTACTTTTTGACCACTAGTTGCCGAACACTGCCAGTCACCCACTCTTTATGTGGTCTGATTCTAAACTGAACGGTTTGTTGAAAAAGCTAATTTCGAGTCGCAAAAACATTTGAAATCAAAAAAAGGATCATGCTAAAAGATTTCGGGTAAAAATGCTTCATAAAATACGTAAGTTTTATTTTCACAGTCACAAAGTTCTATCGTTCTTGTTAATGGTTAGTAAAAAATGTTCAAAAGCAACAATTTCTAACGCAAAAGTGTATAGACTTCAATTACAAAACTGGACGAATTACTACTTTAAATTAACATAGTTTAAAGGTTTTACTTCCTCTTTAATTACTTAATTTGAGAGACTGTCTCCAAAATAGAATTTTGTACATAGATGTAATTATAAGGACTCGCATTTATGACTTAAATTTGTTTTTGAGACAGTTTTAAACACAACACAAACCTTAAAAAACTCAACATTCGCTTAAAGGTGGTATGAGTAGAATATAATCTTGAGGGCAGTCAGTTTTGAACCCAACCCTTGTCATTAACTATTTTTACACAAGTTTTTCCTTGGCCCTTACAACTATGTCATTAACTATTTATTAACTATTATCATAATTTTGGATTTTCTTGTATCATAGATTTTACGATACTTAATAGTTAAAATAAAGTTTGGTAAAAACATTTATGATGGAAAAATAAATTGTTTATTATTTTTATTTTTACCTTATAGTTGGGGGAAATACTTTTGAAAAGTATATCCTTTAAATAAACTAACATGTAATTTAAGAACTAGTAACAACATAAATATTTATATATCTCTAGAAATATTTATTAATCATAAAATTAAACGATGATTTAATCCTGCAAAAATACTCTAGATTATACGTATTGCCGACTCCCCAAAATTTCCTGCTTTCAAAAGGACGTGTATTTTCGCCATTAATACTACCATATACGAAAGTCTGAATCAGTTTTAAAGCAACGAGGAAAAATAAAAGCACATGGCTGCTTTTTAAAAAATAATCCACTCCCTTAACTAACTCTACATAACTCTTAGCTTCAACGTTATATAACTTCTGGACCATAGTTAACCACAGAATTCTACAAAATGCGGGATTTATTAAATTATCTCGAGCATTAACTTGCGTTGTTGCTCATAAAAAGTTACGTTTCCTAGTCTGAAGCTGCACATAAAGCAGATGGTTGAGAGAACGGAAGGATTAAACAATTTTGAAGCCTCGTGAGACTATTACAAACAAAATGGCTGGAGAGAAGGTTAGTTTTTGAAATATGTGTGTGACAATGCTATAAAAACTCTCTTCGCGGTGGTCTGCACAAAGAGAAAATGTAATATCTTGTCTACCGTATGAAATTTGATTTCAGGACTGAAACTTGGAAGTTAAGGATGTAAACGTGAGCTTTGGGAATATTTTTAAAGCGAAAATTTTTATTTGTCTTTTTTACATGAGAATAAAAATTGTGGTGATAAAATTTGGATGAAGTTTCAAGAGTAATGTTTAATTAATTATCAAGCATAATTCATTAACTGTCATTATTTTACAATCAACTAAAGAAAATAATTAATTATAACCTACTTCTATGGATATGAAGTGATATCATATTTGATATTTAACACAACATATTCAATAAACAATTGCTCTGATTACTATTTAAAAGAATAAGCTTAATAAAGAAACAATACTTTTGATTCATACATTTTCATTATGGATTGCTTAAATTTAAAGATTGTATTAATAAATAATTCAAAATTATTATACTTGAGTAATTTAACCTAAGTAATTTAATTGAAATTATTCTAGTTTTTAAACATATTTACCCGCTTTAACTACGATCTTAAAGTATGCATATTTTCTCATAAATGTTCTTATATATTTTCTCTTATGTCTTCAATTTCCAAGTCGGTTAATTCTAGCTAATGTAGAATTAATATCAAAAGATTATGAAGGTATCTAAAATCAATTTTGTTCAATATAAATTTGAATAATCTAACAAAAAATGTTAACTTTCGTAATTCAAGGCATTATAGGTATATTCAAAAATTCCGTTTCGTAACAGATTCGTTCAACTTTATTTTTTTGAAATTCTATCATACTTTCAGAAATTTCATCAACTATACTTCTTAGAATACCAATAGTTCTAATAACAATAATTAGGTAATGATAAAACATTTCATTCAATTTCTCAAAAATTTCGAAATAAAAAAAAAATAAGACTACACGAAAGAGTAAAATATCCTGTAAACACACGTTACCGTTACAACATCATTACCCGAGATTAGTTAGGCAACGAAATACGATTCTGGGAACAAAAAGGAAAGTGAGGGGAAAAGCGAACTGTTTTAAAGGTCGTTTTTCACGAAACCAAAAAACGAACGACGAACTCTAAACGACACGAAAGTACTTTTTGAGTTAAACTCTTATCTCAAACCACAGTTCGGCGGATGACAATGAAAAACACGCTAACGCTGAACAGCCGTTTTTAGAGCGCAGAAAATGATAAAAGCCAAAAGGGGAAAGCAGTTCCTTAGACCAACATGGCCATAGTGAAGGGACTGTGAACAAGAACACAATTAAAAGGCGAGACGCTTTGATAAAAATAAACCACCCCTAATGCTTGGCAGCCTTCCAAAATATTGAAATTCTAACAACGGGGGTAAACTGGGGTAGCCTCGGGCAGTGGGGAAAAAGGGGGTTTCAAATTTATGGGTTCGGATACGTAATTTTTCAAATTTCATGCAAATGAGGGTCTTTCTACCGCAATGATATTTCATAACATGCATTATGAGTCGCCGCCTGAAAATTATGGTTCAGAACTAATAATTGCTGCTGATATGGCAGTTTCTTTTTTGGAGAAGAAGAATTCTTAAAATACTTGTAACAATTGATAGTTCTTTTTAAATTGCGGATTCCGAAAGATCTTTTAAGTTTCTTGTTGTTGCGCTGTGTTTTTTGTGTTCATTTTTGAGAATCTTTTTCAAAGTTGAAACTAGTAATTAGAGGAGAATACTTGTAAATAATTATGAAAATAATTTTACTGTTCTTTTTTTGCTTTTAATAACGAGCAGTTTATTAACAGTTTAAAAAGAATGCTCAAAGAAGAAGAATTTGATACTTATTCCTAAAATTAAAAGTTAATTATTAAACTAAGTAAGTTCAACGGTACCTTTACTTACTATAATTTCGAGAGGATAAGCCACATACACTCTATTTTGCCTTTAAAATGAAATTTCACCAGATAAGCCGCACCACTTATTTCCTAAGCATGAAATTTTAAAATTTTTAAATCCATCATAATTTTATATTACGATATTAATTTAATAATTGATAAATTTTTATACAATTTTCAACTGTGTTGTAAAAACCAATAAATAAATAAACACCTTACCCACAAATTAATGAAAAAAGCTCGTAGCTAATTTCTAATAGACATTATTTTTACCTAATTTTATTAACTGCGTTACCCCTCAAACTATTATACTATGAAAAAGACTATATAACATTGTTTGCCTGATCATAAAAAGGCCAGCGAAGTATAATAGAACTTTAAATGTTTAGGCTTACTTCATTCCAGGTAAGCTGAAATGCATGTTATCTTTTTCTCAATGTCTCAAAGCAGACAACTTTATTGCTTTTAAGTAAAATAATACGTTTTTTTTCTCCTTTCTTAAAATTTAGTTGGAACTCAATTTTTTCCAATCTCATTTTTTAGCCTTTTTGCACATTTTACAAGGGTTCCCCAAATGATGGTATGAAAAAAATCCCATACCTGTGACCCATACCTTAAAATATTAGAAAATAACTTATTTTAAATAAAAGTAAGAAATTATATTTAAATTGTGAGTCATTTTATCGTAGTATAAATATCTAGTCAAAGGATTTAACCTTTTAAGTCCTGACTGCCTCAAATTCTCCATAGGTTTTAATAGAAATCTCAGGCGGATTAGGAGGGGAAAGGTTTAAATAAATCTTACCATTTCCCTTGTAAAAATTAAAAATTAAAATGGGAAAGGAGAGAAAACTGAGACTACGCACACAGTATGAGATAAAATCTGCATCCTATTCATTCGTTGACTATTTCTATTTCAAGTTATATACTCCAAAAATAGTTAACTGAAAATACATTAAGTGTAAAACGCATACTTCAGTTCATCCAAAACTTGAGAGGTCTTCCCTATATATAAATATCTTTCAAAAAGGAAATCAATGTGTCAGGACACCCTTTATCATTTTACCCTACCAATGCAAGGTGTAAGGTAGAAATATGACCTGCAACAATATGAAAAATACCAAATGGCTACAAGAAGAGATATCGCCATTTCTTTGAGAAAAAAAATCACACAAAGCCACCAAGAAAAAAATTCGACTCAATAACTGAAGAAATCCAAAGCGAGACGAGACTAAATGGTATAATATTTTGTTTTGCCATAAGAATGAGTTCAGTGAATATGTTTATTTAATGGCGGTCTCCTTCGAAATGCGCCCAAATGCATTTCTTGAAATCTAAAATCCACATGGTTGGACTATAAAGAAAGAATTTATGAGAGGCCTGCAGGTTGGGGTGCAGCAAAATCGATTCTACTGTTGCGTTTGAGAAGATGACTTCAGAAGCAGAAATCTACCGGATAATAGAAGCATTTTGCTTCGGTGTTGTTTGATATTCACTTTTACATGAGAAGGAGTATGAGGAAGGAGTGCATTCCATGGAGTCCAATTATTTTAGAGTAGGGAGAATGTTTGAGAAAGGAGTGAATTATATATCACCTGCTCGATTGGATTTTTGTACAGAGGTTTGAGCTTAACTGATTTTGGTATTTTTCAACAAAAGAAATAACCGAAATTCGAGTATTGCGCGTAGAAAGACGCACATTAAGTCTACTGATGAAAAAATGTTATTCGACATTCTGCTACAAAACATTCAGATGTATAACATATTTGATTGTAACTAAACTTCTGTTTATAAACCTTTGTTAGATTTTACAAATATTTCAATCTCCAAAACAAACTTTATTTACCTCTGTAGGAAGAATTTAATCATCATTTTATAAATTTTAGAAAGCATTAAAATGCAAACCGCATAAAAACCGTTTTGTCTGAAAATCGCAGATTCCCTGAGGGATAAACGAACAGCATTGAAGAGAGAACGAGCTATTTAATATTAAGAAAAGAGAAAATACAACTTTATACAAACTTGATAAATTTTTTACTTTTTAAAAGTCTGAAATATTTTTTGTTGATATTATGAGGATAATTAAAAATAAAACACCTAATATTTTTAAAAAATATCAAATTTAAAATGTTTTCTAATAGATAAATAAAAATATTTCCCCCCCCCCCCCCAACTTTCTTGCTTAAATTTTTAAATTAGTAGTTATACTACATCGAACTTCAAGATCAGTTACTTACTTTACCTTCGTTTCAGTTCGAATAAATTACAGTTTAATAAATTACACATTATTCTCGACTTACGTGGGTATTCGAAAGAAAGGATTTTTGATCTCCCTTTTTTTGTACGTCGGGGACTTATTTCCCAAATCCAAATGGGAAAATGCGGTTTTTATATAACATGGGTCATTTGATTTCTATTCATTGAGTAAGAGAGCTAAGCTTATTTTAATCTACTTTTACTAACCAATATCTTCTAATTAACACGTTCGATTCATTTTTTTTAAATTCCTTTAAAGAAAACAGATATAAAAGTAATCCCATATCTTTTAAATGTCTCAGAAAATCTCTAGATTTTATTAGTCAATTATTTTTCTGGATCATATTAGTTAGAAGCTTAATTAATACATTGTGTGATTAAACAAAAAGAATCATGTAAGCTTTTTCATATTTTCTTTTCAAAAATATTGATTTCTTATTTGTTTCAAACTGCTTGGTGAAAAGATATGAAAGAAAAAAGATATGAAAAGAAAATATAAAGCTCTAATATTTATTATAAGCTGTATACATCATGACGTCAGATTCTATCTAACTAATAATTATAGTTTACAATCACATGGTTTTCTTCAATTTTTAAATTAAAATATAAAATTAATGAAAGGGTTTTTTTTATATTTTTGACTCGATTTTCGGCTTTAGCGAGATAAGTTTTACAAGAAACAACCCGATTTCAATCAATACCTGACACATGCAAGTTTCTTATTAAGGGGAGGAAGGAGTCCTATATACGTGACACATGTAACCAAGGGGGGGGGGAGTTCAAACATTTGTTACATTTTCTTCCTCCGCTACTTTTGATTTCACACTAATAAAAGAGTACCTTAGTTCTCAATAAATAAAAATAATGTAAAACTTTAAATAGGTAATAGGGGAAGGTATTGTACCTATGATCTATTTTTACTTTTTACCCTGTAATTTTTTATTTATTGAAAATTAACTGATGAAACAACTTTCCCTCGATATTTTAGCCTTTAATACACAACATATATTTTTTCGGGAATTTTAATTGAAGTATTTCAGTGCGTAATTAATCAATGAAAAAAGCAGTCAATGCAGTCAAAATCAATGAAAGGAAGTGAGTTACTCAAGTTTGACAACTTTTGACAAAAAGGAAGGGAGGGTTAAAAGCCCTTGAAAATTGTGTGATGCAATTTGTGAATTACAAATAAGTACATAACCGACAAAAAAGATCTTCACTCTAATGTAATTGTTCTATCATAATATTCTTAAAAGTATTCTTTAACACTTTAAACCTGCTTCCCAAACCTTGAAAATTTAACATGCGTTTTTATTCTTGTTTATAGTAGAAGGATTTGTCTAAGTTAAATTTTATATAATTCAAGTAACAATAAGTAATATTTAATTATTAAACGAAAATAGTTTTCATAAATTATAAAATAAAATGAAAACTCAGTAATAGTAGGATATCAGTACCCTAGACGTCTTAGAGCATTTTATTTCTAGAGTATGTTAACCATAGTATAAATCTTTATAAGTTGTTAAGTTTGAAACTGAGGTCAGGGATGGCCTATTACTTAATATCAGTGTCTGGATGTTAATATTATAAGTATTATCAAGAATTATTAGCTAAAGCTAAATTGCAAAATATTAGTTTTTATAATAAGTTGTACAGAATTAGTCAGCCACTCCTTCTAAGATTATTCATGCTATGCCAAAATACCACAAACAAAAGGAAATTTTTAAATGATAGATGTTTCATTCCAAAGTCAGGTAATAAAAAATAATATGAATGGAATTTTTCTAATAAGTATTTACATACTAAATAACCTCTATGATAAAAAAATCCAGTAAAAAAGAAAGACGCTATATTAAACATTGTATACCTACTCTTCATCATCACTCCAGGGAGAAGAGGAGTAAGAAAACCAAAACAAAATAACATCCGAGAGTTTTTACACACAAAAACATGAGGCTATTTTTCCTGAAAATCTGTTCAACACGAAAAAAAAACCAAGCTGTTTTTCGACACTCAAAACAACAGATGACACTGTCGGATATTATCGCCGGACATCTGATCTCCCATAAAAGCTAACAAGATTTCGCTCTAAGAACGTTATATGCGGCTATTACATCATCCCGAAAATGTGGAAAACAACTTTTGCTTTGGTTGGGTGACTTAGGGGGTGATTTGTTTTCCTGGTCCCCCATCTGATTTATACCCCCAGAGACTTTCCCACTTGTCAATACAAAGGGTGTATTAAGCCCATGCTGTTATTTCTGCGTGGTGCTAATCTCTCAGACCCCTCTCGGTTGAATGCCTGCTTGTAATCAGGAGCGAAAATATTTTTTCGGGGGAGTCCTGGGGGTGTTTATCTACCCTAAGCTGCTTCCAATAATCTTTCTGAGGGGGTGTTGATTCCGACAGTGTTTTTCCCTCCGTTAGGGCTTAATCGTCCGCAGATTGTATTAGGCAGATGTTTACTCTAGCGTGTGGTATGGAATATGTCCCCCTCGTGCCACCGCAACATCATATTTCTCCGCTTGGAGAATTCGGGAAAAGTTGAATAAATCCAAAAACGTATCCTATCTTCTATTTAAAGTTATGTTTTCCACTTTTTTTTGGAGAGTAGGTCACGCCCTTCATTTTTCTTCATTAAATTATTACTCCTTAATGTTTTTAAAAAGGTTTTAATTTTTATTTTTTGCTGTAGAAACTTCATTTATAGTTTATGGAAAAGAAAACTTCAAAAAAATCCTTTATCTTTAATGCTGTATTACGGAGAACTCAAAGTTTAGTTTAAATAATTTCAATGAAAGATTTATCCCACTAATACTATTTAAGACCGTGGTACATAAGGATAAAGTTTTTTTTTAAAAAAAAAAAAAACGAATTTTGATTCTGTAAAATGCTGAATCTCTACTCTAAACTTTTTAAGGGGTCAGTTAAGTCTTAAACCATAGGATAACTCTCATAAACTGGCACATACTAAAATGAGTCCCAAATTTTTAAAAATAAACATATCAACAAAATTTTTTTGGTAGTGTGAAGTTAACTATATGTACCTTAGTTTCAAATCTTCAAATAGCATATAAATTATTAAAATTAATAAAAATTAGTGGAAAAATTATTGAATTTTCAAAAAAAAATTATTTAAAGTACAATGCTCGTTACGCAGTCTCTAGAGCTCAAAAACAAAGGTAATTATTAAAAAGTGGTGTTAAATTAATCTGAAATACATCCTCTATAAGTTATACATCATTTTATAAAAATTTATTCAACCAAAATTTTTTTTTTCACCTTTATATAAAGTAAACATTTTTACTAAAATTTTAAGTTTCAACTTTTTGATTTTTTTAAAAATATAAAAAAATCTTAAATATGTATTGAATGATGTATAACTTATAGAGGATGTATTTAAGATTAATTTAACACCACTTTTTAATAATTACCTTTGTTTTTGAGCTCTAGAGACTGCGTAACGAGCATTGTACTTTAAATAATTTTTTTAAAAAAGTCAATAATTTTTCCACTAATTTTTATTAATTTTAATAATTTATATGTTATTTGAAGATTTGAAATTAAGGTACATATAGTTAACTTCACACTACCAAAAAATTTTGTTGATATGTTTATTTTTAAAAATTTGGGACTCATTTTAGTATGTGCCAGTTTATGAGAGTTATCCTATGGTTTAAGACTTAACTGACCCCTTAAATAATACCTATATACTACTTGGAACTATCAATATTGATTTAAGCTTTTGCTTATTATGTACTGAAATACTTCAATTAAAATTCCGAAAAATATATGTTGTGTATGAAAGGCTATGCTAAAGTATAGAGGGAAAGTTTTCTTATCAGTTGATAAGTAATAAATAAAAAATTACAGGGTAAAAACTAAAAATAAGTCCAAGGTAAACCACATTCCCCTAACGGTATAAAAGAAGTAAAAAGCATTTACGTATAACACATTGAGTTATCAACTCAACAGAAACAAAAGTTTACAGACTGTACTGTCTGTTTAGATTAGAGAAACAGCATAAATTTTTCAACACATATATTAAACTAAATATTCTGTAATACGAATGACAGTTATAGAAAGTCTGCTAACTCCCTTGGACAAATCTTTCCCTAAGATAGCCATTAATTTCCCGAATCAAATTAATTTCAACAATAAATTTATCTTCTCTATAATTTAAAACTCTAAATTACACACTTATCCTTTCTAATTTCACGCTGTAAATTACTCTCACACGTTCTCTTAGGAGAAATCTTCTCATTCTTCAGTTTCATTCTCTTTAAGATGTTTATAAATGGTTGACATTCTAGTCGGAAATCCGCAAATGATTTAAACCTTGTCACTGACAAAACTTAGCTTTAATTTCTATCCCTTAACTAATTTAATCTTTACTTATATAATGGCCAATCGGAAGTCATTATTAGCTGTTGCAGTTTTTTGGAATTGTCCAATAGTTAAAAGGTTTTACTCTGCTATTACTTACTGAATATTTTTCCAATATCATTAATTTATGAGATTACAAGTGTTCAAAACTTTTTAATGGGCTTTTCTGATCTGATGAGCATTTGAAACTTTTTCTGATATTACGCCCCTTTATTATAGTAAGACAAAATATTTCGCATCTCACATTTTAGTTAGGCTGGTCCTCTTTTTAAAATTTTAAAACAAATTTAGGTATAAATAGTATTTGAAATTCAATTTAGAATGAAATAGCAATTCAAACAAATTTAATAAGCTTCCCGTTATTTAAACTATTAAAATATGCATGAGAGTAAGCGTAGAAAGTTTTGAATTATCGTTTTAGCATCTTTTGAGGAGCGGGTAGTGAAACGGCCCAAAGCGATCAATTATTACCACGCCGTTTGAACTTTCTCCTTTAACAACGCCTACATGTAGGATTCAACTAATCTAACACTTTTTTACCTTTAAAAAGGTTACGAGGGTGAAACCACAATGAATACGATAGTTAGCTTCATAGCCTTATCGCATATGTTTGCGAAGGTATAAGATATACATAGTTACGGATCTATCGCGGTGTAAAGATATTTTTCTTTTTTGTTTTACAGTTTGTTTTAATTGATGTAAAATAGTAAAAATACATTTTAAGTTTGATCTGGTTGAGAATACCCGAGAAGCTTTTTGTTTTGTAAAATTAAATCTTATTTTATAGAGAAGTGATAGTAACACACAAATGTATGTTTCTTATTCAAACTTTCATTCATAATAGTTAACCGAACATTTTTATTTTATTTTTGTCAGTGCAACTTATTATAAATTTGGTAAAGTTTAATTGTAAATAGTAAACGGAAAGCATTCTAGTTTCATTTTTATACTTTGAATAGGAATAAAGGAATTCGGAATATAAAATGAAACTTTCTTTGTAATAATTTGTTAAGAATCTAAGAATTTAAATGGTAACAATTAGATTAGGCTTATTCCTTTTGGAAGCAACTAATTATGCTATTTTAAAATAGTTTTGTGACATGATAATATTTTAATAAAATTTTATGTTTCGAAAAATGATATTTTATAGAAAAATCATATTACATAATATTTACTAAAATTTCTCAATGTTTCTAATTTTTGAGTCCATTAGAATCCGGTCCTTCTTTTAATTTTTACATTAACTTTTAATTCATTAAAATAAAAATTGTATTTTGAATATATAAATATGAATATACCATTATGAGCTTTTCTACCTACTTCTAGATTATCTCTCTTAAACATGATAAGTATTTTACTTATAAAGCAGGAAACAAAATAAAACGTTATTTATTGCACAATGAATTAAAAACTAAGAACATACAATTGTTTTGGGGATCTTAGCATTTACCAACATATTTAAATAAATTTTCTAAATTTCTCATTAATGATTAAACAAGCGTTCCTTATTTTTCACCAGTCTGGTGCCATAATTGGTTCTTTTGTATTGTAGTAAAACTCTTTACCTTGTAATTTTTTTTGTCAATTTTTGATCATTTGACTGTAACTTTGCTCTTTTTTATGTTTTTCTACATAAATGCCGATTGCATGTCGTACCTAACTCTTTTAGCACTGACGAAAGGGATCCCAAAAATCCTCGAAACAATTCTATGTTTTATTTTTAATTCATTGCGCAATAAGCAACGGTATTTTGTTTCCATCTTTACATCATTTGCACAAGCATCATCTTGTTATTTTACTTATATTAATTACCTCTATGTATCTCTTCAAAAGAATTCCGTTCCAGATATTTAAAATCTCTACATAGAGTCAAATAAATTTTTAATACACTTTTAATAAAAAAAGTTGTTTTTAATTAAGTAGTCTATGTCTATCAATATTGTAATTAATTGAGAATGGAATGATTGGTATTGTGCATTTTATTATTTTAAAAATACTTTTATTAATCAATTCAAGTTGCATGTTATTTACTTAATAACAAATTAACTGAACTGAAAAATCTAATATTAACAAGAAAAGCTTATTCTGAAGCCTGTAGGCGTTCCATGAATGATGTGGTTTAAAGTAACTTGCTCAATTACATTTGAAACTACCTACTTCCTACTGTTACTAGATCGCTCTTAATTTCCATTTGATTAGTTCCGAAGATATATTAATGCATTTATCCACTTATTTTGGGAATAATTCGATGAAAAATTTTAATTTTTACCTAATTGAGTAAATAGACTGCATCATAAAAGTAGTGAGATAATTGCAATAATTGAAAATAGCATAAAAATGAACTTCGAATATCTTGTTCAAACAAAAGATAATTTTCAAAGTACGGGGTTCTTAATGTTTTTATTGTTATTTTTAAACAAATATAATGTTTAAGGAATAGTCTTGAAAAAGAAAACTGTGTTTGAAACTTTGAAACTATGTTTGTACTCTTAAATTCAGTTTTGATTGCCTTAAACAAATAAATACCATTTTTTTTATACATTAATTTTTGTTTTAAATGGCTTAATAGATGCATAACTTCATAGCAATGTGATAAACCGAGCATTATTAATATTGCCCGAAGTGACGCAAGCAATGTATCACATTTCCCGTAACACATATATATTATATATACATAAATGCACTAAATATAGTTTACAATTTCAAAGTATAAGGTGATTCTCATTTCTTTTTAAATAGTTTTAAATGTATTTACAATATAAAGGATTGGAGAAAAATCTAGAGCAAATTGGCTTAGACATAATATGAAATTCGAACTACCTAATCACTAAAATTTTACCTCTTTTTAAATTGTATGTTTTTAGTTTTTTAATGCATTGAAATACAATTTTAATAATTAGGAACAATAATGGGTTTTCAATAAAAATGCATTGATATTGTTAATTGTTCATTTTACTATTTTATACATCAATTTAACTAATTCCGCTTTCAAAAACTAACAACCACCAAAAAACACAGGTAAAATAAAGGGAATTGTAGGATTTTTAATATGAAATTTTTAAAATAATAATTTCATTATAATTGATTTATTAATTTAAAATAATAGTTATTTTTACCAATAATTTCATTATATATTCGAAATATTAAAATTTGTTTGTATAATTTAAATTAAATGTCACCTCATTTTTTATACACACCATCGTGAACATTTTCATGCTTCTAACGTTTTTTAAGTAAAATGTAAAAAATAATTGATGGTGTATCAGTTCTTTTATTATTTTTTTTAATTAGTAACAAATCATATCATTGTTTTTCTATGCATTTTGCAACAGTTAACCTAAATGTTTAAAAAATGAAAACAGTTCAGGTAATTTTTCTTTCCCTTTTTAATCTTATACTTCAAAAAATTGAAAAGTTAAAAGTATATTTTTATCCCTTTCTCTAAACCATCTTATCTAAAATATTATGTTATTAATTAATAATAAAATAATACTCTTTTTTTTTTTGTTTAATTTCTCCTTCAAAAACTCATGAAACAATATTTAAATAAATTAAACAAAATATATTTTGCTCATAAATTTTATATTCGGTTATATAGGTTATTTCGATAGGTTATAGGTCTCGATATAGGTTATTTCGAATTCTAAACGAAAAAATAATACGTTCACACACACAAGCAGTACTTATTACCCCTTAGACTGAATAAATACTACATTTATACAAACTTATTTTTTTAGAATACAGGAAAACTAACACTACTTGTGACAAAGCTTTTGTTACTTCAAATAAAAATTTCCCCTTACAAAATTCCAAGAATCAAAACTTAAAATCTGTCAATTATGGATCTAAAAATAAACCCCCTCTGAAAATAATAGATTTCAGTTTTCAAACAATTGGATGTGGAACATCATTACCTGATCCTAAATTTAGCTTCCAAGTCTTACGTTTTAGGTCGTCATGCAAGGAAAAAGATTTTTTTCAACGCCCTGTTTCAAAATTAAGCTCTTAAACGGCTCTTCGTGTCTAGGAATAGATTGTTTCGCTACACGTTTCTTATGTTTAGCAACAACACAACAGTTGTTTTTACAACTTCCGACTCGTTTGCTTGAAAAAACAACTTGAATCCGCCAAGGCAATTATTCTTTCAACGTTTCACTTGATCTTTAGGAAAGTACATTTATCTGGGAGGTATTTTTTGCATTAATAGACACAATATACAGATATTACTACATTTCATTTAATGCCCGATACTTTTAAATAATTATGGAGCGCTAGGAATACGGTTTTACTATTCATGCACTATGACCTAAATTTGTGTAATTCAAAAACTAAAATAGTTTAAATCTTAATAAAGTTTTCAAATATTACCCCAAAAGTTCGACTAAAATAATGCATTCCCGAAATTTACTAGTTGTATTTTTAGTTAATTTTTTAATTAATCAGTCAACTGGATAATAAAACTAAATAATAAAATATACTGAATATATAAAACGTAATTAAGTTATTTAAATATTTTGATGGAACTGTTTGATTTAAATTGAAGCAATGGAAACCAAGGTATACGTTATGTTAATTTCAAGTTATTTTTAATGTGGAAAAACAACGGATATATTAAAAGTTAAAAAACAAATGTATTTAAGCTCATTCAATCGTTTTAAATAATCTTATATCTTTGATTTTATTTTTTCCAATAACAAGACTCTCTTAAAAACATCTTTCTTTCCATAACGTTGATTTTTTTTCTTGTGAAAAATCTATTATTTGACCGCAAATAGCATTTGACATACCACTGGGATGAGCATTATTCTTTTTGAAATATATATAAAATTTTCAACGTGAGATCTAAAATCTAAGAATTTAATAAACATAATAGATAGGAACATTAAGTAATTATATTTAAATTCTTTGCTTAATTTCTTTGCTGAAAATCAGTATGGTTTTATTAAAGGTCGCAATACGGAAATCGCTCTCATAAAATTCACTAAATTTATATACAACAGTATCGATAAAAATAAGAAAACAGTGGCTATTTTTCTTGATATATCTAAGGCTTTTGACAGTGTGAATCATTATATATTAATAGATAAATTGCAATATGCCGGTTTTAGAGGAAACATTTTAGAATGGTTCATCTCATATCTCTCAAATAGGAAACAAAGAGTAAAAATAAAAGATTCCTACAGTGACTTTTCCACAACAAATCGTGGCGTTCCACAGGGCTCAATATTAGGACCATTATTATTTATAATTTTTATAAATGATTTTTGTAAATTAAATCTTTTTGGTGAAATGATAACTTATGCAGATGACTCAGTTCTATTATATTCTTGTCATGATTTAAATGAACTAAAAAGACAAATTGAATCTGATCTTATTTTAATTAGAAAATGGTTTTTGTCAAATGATTTAACTCTTAACTTGGGGGCCGTGGGGAGCCTAGTGGTTAAGGCATCGGCCTCGGGATCGGAGGGTCCCGGGTTCGATTCCCGACACCGCTGAAAACCCACCGAGTATAAGCGGAGTACGTGCTCGTTAAATCTGTGGGTCCGAAAGTCCTGTGGTCCGTCATGGCGCAGTTTACCACGGGTCCAGGTCTCTGGAGACTGTTTCCCTCCCCTTCAGAGACATGTCAAAATTGTGGAGGTGGCGATAGATGGTGGCGACATCTATCATCCGAGGCTTAAGTCGGACTCCTGCCATTTCATGGGCCTCACTATCTCAGGAGCCGCACCCCCTTTGCCTTAAATCCTGTACGCTTTGCGGATGGAGCTTGGATATTCCAAGTGGCATAAGACAACAACAACAACAACAACTCTTAACTTAAATAAAACTAAATATATATATTTCACATTGCAGGAATGCTCTATTGACTTAAATTTCAAATTTCACAGTAACACCTGCAATGCTATTCAAAATTGTAACTGTTATTCCTTGCAACGCGTTAATACCATTAAATATTTGGGTATTCAAATAGATTTTAACTTGAAGTGGAAAACTCACATAGGTGATCTATGCAAAAAACTACGCTTTATTTTAATTAGATTTCATCACTTGAAGAATAAAGTGAATAAGTTGTTCTTAAATACATTATATTATTCTTGGTTTTATTCTCTATTAAACTACGGTATTATTGTCTGGGGAGGAGACTACAAAACTAACTTATCTCCATTAATCTCCCTTCAAAATAAATGCTTCAAAATTTTAAACTACAAACCTTCGACACCCAACCATTTAAAATCTATAAAACTTCTACCTATACGCTACATTGCTTTCTTTCGTATGATTTATTTTTTATATCGTAATAAAACAATATGTGAATATAAAAATCAAATTTCAGAACGGAGACCTAATGAAATATACCAAATACCGCGCTTCAATAAAGAAATCTTCCGCAAACATTTTTGTTATTTAGCACCTAAATTATTTAATGGATTAACTTTAGACCTACAAAACATCTCAAGTAATAAAAAATTTAAGAATTTGTTATTTGATTTCTTATTGGTCATTGATGATTTAGATGTCTTTTTTAAGTTATAGAAGCAACATGTAATTTTAATGCCTATGCTGTTTTGCCATTTATCTCTTTGTATTTGTCATTTAAATTGTGTTATTATTATTATTTTTTTTTTTATGTACATATGTATTGTGTATTAGTTATATTTTAAGACACTTTTTTTTTTCGATTTTATTTCCTCATCTGTACTAAATTTGCTTGTAATAATTTTTTTGGTCAGCTAAATGGGCATGTGCCCCAGTCTGACTAATATGCCTTCCCCCTATTTTCGATTGTATCGCTTTGTACAAAAATGAAATAAATTATTATTATTATTATTATTATTATTATTATTATTATTATTATTATTAAGGAATGAGTAGAATTAAATTTTAACCTTGTGCACACTTTAAAATTAGCTGTAGTAATTTCATTTTCTTTTTGCAATATAAAACAATTACTACTACTTTAATACTTAACAATTACTAATTTACTTTTATTCAGATAATGAAAATATGTATTATGTTATCCACAAACTTTTAAAATTCAGTAAAAACAAAATCACTTTTACAAAACTCGTAGATGTTTAGAGAAAAATAATAAAAATACATTCCTTTTTCCCTATATACTACTTCAATAATAAGTTAATTTACAGTTTTTCAACATTCTGTTATATGATTATGACACAAGCGTTTCCTAATAGCAAAAAAAAGTATGAAATAAGTACAAAACGTATGAAAGAGTTGAAACTTTTCTCAACCACGTGTCCCGCACAAAGCAAAATACGACCATAAAAAGAAACTTAAGTTTCTAAAAAAAAAACCTCTAATATCGTACAGTAGAAATAGGCCTTGGATAATTTTCAACTGGGATCTCGCAACTTGTACATTCCTAGACGCAAAAATAATCGCCCCATTCTTTCTTGCACAAGGAGGTGGATGATACAATCAAACAAAAAATTACTTTAGCTTGAAATAGATGGAAGGGACGCCTTTGTTTGTATGAAGCGCCACTTTCACACGGTGTGTGTGTTATCTCTGACTACCGCATGGGAGTCTTTCTGTTATTATTCTTAAAGGAATATGATTTAAAAGCCTTTCAACAGGAACTACAAATCGTAGAGTGTTTATTTAAATACGACAGAAAGGGTGTTTGCATACGTATTTTACAGTGTTTAAATTCACATTAAAGGTTTAAAATTTATTCGAAAAGTTATGCCAAATTTGTTTTATCGTTCCTAGCTTTTTCATACTTTACACTATTAAGGCATTAAAATAAATACTCAGTAAAGGAATTGGGTTATGCATTCAAACAATGTTTATAATATAAGATATCTCAATGTTGGTGAATAAAATATTATTGTGTACTTCTAGTGAGCACAAGTCTTTAACAATATAGGATATTAAAACATGAATTTACAATCAAAAGTTTTATTTTTGCCGAAAAATACTTTATGTTGAAAGGGAAGGTGGTTTAAATAAAATTTATAACTTCTATCCACAATCCATCATCCAAGATAATTTAGATTAAAATACGTTCTTTTGTATAAAATTGCATTCCAAACAATTTTAAATGCACAAGTAACAGCTATTTATGAAATCATGAAAACAATCTGTATTAACTGTTATGGTACAGTTAATGCTAACAAAATTATTTCAAAATTTCAAAAAGTTAAACTAACACAAAAAAAACATAATTACATACTAATAACTTTATACATTTTATAATTTTAATTGTTTTCTCTACCGTTATGAGCTCTCTTCTTTAAATTAATGTCAATATCAGTTAATCGGGCAGTTTTTTTAAATGTTATCACAATTTGTGTGAGATCTTTATTTAACACATTTTTCAATGAAATTACCGCAAATAGGGTTTAGTCTTTTATTTAAATTTACTTTCCAGAAAATGTAAAATAATAATCAAGGCAAGATCAAATACATCCGTTCCTTATTACGTTAGCAGCTATTAGCAAGTAAACACAGTAAACAATTGTAAATATTTGTGTCTATTGTTTAAACTATATGACTTTTTAATAAACTAAAAACTTAAAATAACTTTTTGTGTTTAATTTCTTATTTATGAGTAAATATTGCTTTTTAATTCTGATTAAGACATTGCAAAACGAATTTATTGCAAGAAGTAATACTAGGTAGACATCAATATTAAAACTATCTATTTCGTAAATTCTCTGTAAAAAGGAGTTAAATTTCATTCACTTTTTAAAGGAAGACGATTGCAGTATTTCCAAAAAAATAACAATGGTGTATAATGCAATAATCACAAATGTATCAAGATTAATCCAATTAAAATACCTACATTAAATTGCATGTTTTCATACACAGTTTTAAAAATAATTTAAAGCCGGGTGTGGTTTCTTTCATACAAACCTTATGATGTTATTTATTAATTTCTTCACTATGGGAAATTTTTAAAACAATTATCAATAAAACAGAATTTTCTTTAAGTCTGAACAAGAATAAACAAAAACAACATCAAGCACTATACATTTAACAATATTATCATACTTAAAACCTTTGTTATCTTAGAATTTATTTGAATCTATATTATTACTTTTAATAAAACTGATGATCATAATAGTTCTCTTTTAAGTGTCTTATTTTTTAACAAACTATTCATATTCATACTAAAATCAAAGATTTTAACACATATTTAAATTTCACTTACAATCTTAAATTTTTACTTAATGAACAATGATATTTTTTGTAAATTATCCTTTCCCAAAGTTAAATTCTGCAACAATAGCTAAAAACACAATACTACTAAGGACTTAATACAATAATAGTATCACCAAAATAAAAAAAAAAACTACGAGCTTCCAAAAATATACCCATCTGAGCTGATTAAATCTCTCAGTTTGATGGAGATAACTTAACCATGACAACTAGATTGATGCCAAATGTCTATAAAACTTCTCCACGTGGTCAGGACTAAAGAGTGTTGTTCGTTTGTTTCCCCCAGACACATCTTCGCAAAAACTCACAGATCTTTTATGTTTGTTAAGATTTTAATAATACGTTCGCGTTTATTAAAATACACTATGCATTTGACTGGACTGCAAAACCTTGTACTATTTTAACACATCATCGCAAATGGCATTCAATGTTGTTTTAAGTATGATATAAGTTGAAGAGTAACGTACACAAATAATTTTTATAAATAACATCATCGCGAAATAAAATAAATGATGCGGCGCAAGTAAAAGATGTTTGTTTTGGCTTATTTATTCGTGTTTTTTAAAGGATGAATGCGTATTTTATGAATGAAATGAAAGTTTATTAAAGTAGTATATTCATTAAAATACTGAATTAAAAGGTTGTCACTCCTTCAGTGTGTAATGGTAGGATATAGTACATTTCATCAATGTCATGAGAATCAACAAGAGTAGGTATATCAATCTCTTTCCCTTATTATTCTTCGGTAAAAGGATGTCATTCATTTACTAAATGATATGAATGAATTGTGAAGAATAGTGTGGGGAGAAAATATTTCATTAATGAAATGAGTTAAAAGGAGTATAAAAATTTGCAGCAGGGTTGTCATTAATTTAAAAAGCGATATGTAGGAATTTTAAGGGAATGTATTTTACATCATTGAATAGCTAAGTATTTAAGAGTATAACAACAATTTCAATATCACATTGAAATATCACATTATTGTTTGCACTCGTTCAAGAAACAGTTTGTATGCATTGTGAGAAGTATTATATTTCATCCATGAAATGGGAATCCATAGGAGAAAATCAATCTAAATTCCTCGGTAAAAGGATGTCGTTCGCTTACGAAAAGAAATGAATGAATTGTGAAGAATAAAGTAGGGGTGAGGGGAGTCATTTCATCAATGAAATGTGAGTGCGTAAGAGTATAAAAATTTCAGTAGGGTTGTCATTCATTTAAAAAGCGATAAACACGAACTGTGGGAAAATATATTTCACAGCGATAAATTGGAAATTGTTGAGAGTTCATCAATTTCAATAGTATCCTATTAAAAGGTTGTCATTTGTTTACGATTCGGTAATAGAGGAAGGAGAAAATGAGAGTATACTGAGGTGGGAAAGGGGGGTTGTGACTTACCGATGGTGGTGAGGACTGTGGTGGCGAAGTAGAAAGCGCCCGCGAACTTCCACTGGATGCCGGACTTGTGCGGGACGCTTTTGATGACGATGGTGGTCCAGATGCGGTAGTCCTCCTGCGAGATGTTGTACTTGCTCATGAGCAGGTTCTCGACGTACTGGAGCGCTTCCTTCTGCCGGTCCTCGTTGTCGGACTCGAGCGCGTCGAAGATCGCCGCTCCCACCAGCAAGTAAGTAAACGTGCACACGATCAGAGACAGCGTGCGCACGTTTTGTTTCTTCATGCCTTCGCCGGAGGCTGGGGTCCCCCGCTCTAGGCGACATCAAGGGCTGCCCTCGCCCCCCACGGCTATCGGAGAGGCCGCACGAGGCTCCCGGTTCCCGCCATATTGCCGGCGTGCCGATCCGCAACGGGATTCTGCATCGAGTGGCCCCGCTTTTTTGCCGTTTCCAGGTCACCACCGGCGGAGTGAGTGCTCGCTCCCCCTAGATATCGATTAAAGAGGAGGATGCGCACGCGCCCACCCGCGCGCCCAAACAAATAAGCAACGTTTAAATGCCAACTCCACGGATCATCCCTCTCCGCTCTCACTTCTCAGCCTTCTTGATCTTCTCTAATCAGCCGTGGAAGAGCGACATCCACACTAGGATCATCTCACCTCATCAAGAGTTTGCCTGAAAGTGAATGACATTCTCTTGTTAGTTGAAATGGGAAAACGCTAACCGAACTGTTCATACCGAGCACGTGCTACTTTCGGAGTAGCATAGGCTGCATAGCATTTGGGCTGAGCTATATCCAGTTACATACCTTAGAGTTCCATTTATTCAGATGTAAATACTGTTGTTGTTGATCTCAGTTCACTTTAGGGAACACTTGTATCGAACTGCTCACTGAGCACGTCCTTTTATACGCTCATAAACAAGGAAAACTTGCCGTGTACTGAACAGGGTGGTAATCAATTTTGTAAGTATGTGGTATGCATTTGGTTGCGATATTTTCCTAGTACTGATATGTCGAAAGGCAAATCTTAATGTTGCATCAATTTCGCTTAAATTGAAATGATTTTTTTAACAACACGAATATCACCTTTCGTAGAATTTGTTCGTCACAGTATGTTAAATTCAGTGCTTTGGAAAGAAAACTGTGAAATTTGATAGGATAAAAAATTTTAATGAAGAAACATTGCTTGCAAAATAAAACAATCTGCTATAACCTACAATTTCGTCACATTATCGGTACATCATTTCTAGTAATAAGGATTAGTAAATTATCGCTGAAAAAATGTTGAATAATATTTTGATGTAGTTTTGAAATAGGGCCTAATTACATTACTTCCTTATTTTTAATAGCCTTAAATAAAATCTTTTCAATATTATAAAGGAAAAACTATTTAAAAGTTAAAAAATTTAGTTATTTAAATTCAGCCAATTAATTAAAAACCGATTGATAACATATCTGAATCACATGTTCTGTTGCATCTCTTTAATTAAAAAAAACCTCTATATTAAGAAAAATAATTCAATACAGAAATAAGTAGGTACAGCATTTTACATAAAAGGATGATTAAAATAAGCAAGCAAGACTCCGCAAATTTTGAATCGGCATCTAAATACGAAGTAAGAGGATCGTGCAAAATTCTAATATAAAGATATCTATAAATATCTAGAAAGCCAGGAAAAGGAATAAGCGCTCTAGTTTATCACTTTAGGTGGTCATGCTGTGTAGCCAAGGCAACTCTGTCTATTCAAGGAAAGAAGAGAGCATACAGTTTTATCTTTGAGGGCCATGAGGCTTTTGATTGCATCCTAATTTCATTTTATTAGACAGTAGGAAAAGAGTCCTTCAAACATAAAAAATTATTGTTAATAAAAAATAAAAAGTGAACTCACTTTAACACTGAAAATTAGTTGTTGAGCATAGAGTTGTCCGTGTGGAGCCTAATGGGTAAAAAATATAATTTGTATTTTTTTTTTCAAAAACATTTAAAATATCACTCCATTTTAAAAAATGAGCAAAAATCTGGATGTAATAAATACATCTAAGATTGTTATGGTAATTCAATAACGCCAATGCTTTATTTTGCAACAAAATTTTCGTAGTTGGACTATCAAATGCTTTGTACCCTTTATTTTTTGTCAAAGCTCCATGCTTTTGGATCTTAGCGGTTTTGATCTAATAGTGTTTAGCAGTTGGGTTTGAAGTATCTTAAATCAAAACATATTTTTCTTAGATGTTTTACCAATAATAAATAAGTAATCTATCTTTAAAAATAATGAAACTATTATGATACCAACACAATAGTTTCTTAGTTAAGTTAAGTTAGTTTAGTTAAGTTCATTAATCTTACTTCGTATTGTATTTTTTGCCAACTTCATAATGAAATTTATTATTTAAGCATAAAAATTCATTGCTTGATATTTTTTATTAGCATTTACTTCACAGGTTCTGATTTTTAATTTAAAAATATAAATAATTTTAATAATAATTATGATATTGGGAAGTAAAAGAAAAAGTGAAAATATTTTGAAAACACACATTGTGAAAATGCAAAGTATTATTCATACACATCAACATACATCTAGTGACTAATCTTAGAAATCAAACCAAATCGCATAAAATTTTTTAAGTTCAAAATAAATTTCGATTAATTTTATTTAATAATTTTTAAACAAACAAGAACGTGTTTTCTATCAATAATTCATATATTAGGACACATTCCCTATTCCCTATTTCACTTAGGAAAGTACATAATAGTGGTTATAACTTAGTTGTGTTTTTTACAGGTTTAAAGGCACTGTGGGAAAAAGTATAAAATATTTCGTTTTTCATTGAACAAATCGTCTTTTTCTATGGAGCTTTCTGAATTAAGTGAATCTTAGTTTAAAATCCTTTCACTTATCATAAACATGTTATTTAATACGTAATTTAGATTTTATTCCTTAAAATTCAAAAAGTAATGAATATTTTTTCCTTTAAAATAATATTCAGGTAGATAACATGATAAATTTCGCTCTTTTTTATAAAAACTACTAAATTAGAACGATAAAAAACTCTTATATATAAAGAAGTATTTAAGATTGAAAATAAAAGAATAAAGAATAGTACTATAACATGATTTAGTTTTAATATAAGTTATATATATACTTATTTACAAATTGAAAAAGAAATATTAATGTAAGTTATCAAATAGCACTTTGAGAAAAAATACACAATAGTATATAAGTACTCTGAAGAGCGCCATTTAAATTTATTTTAACTAAAAACAATTGCATTTCAAAGATACAAAACTAAAAGACATCTTTAAAAATATGTATTTCTACTCGCTTGCTTTTGATAGTGATACACTATAGTAATAAAAATTTACACTCTAAAATTGGTATACCGTAAATATACTTTATAAAGTTACTTCCGTGTAGAGTAAAGCACTATAAAACTCTTAAAGGTCTGATTGCTTTGAAATACTAATAAATTTATAGAATATTTGTTCAAAATGAGTGATTACACTTTCTTCCTCTTTCTTGACAGTGTGAGAATTCTAGGAATTTCGATTGCGGAATTAATGTTTGACAGTAAGCTGGATATTTATAGCTCTACAGATGCCCATTCCTTCATCTTTAATGATCTATCCATTAATTTGAAGCATGTTCACAACTTTTATTCAATTGATTTTCGCATGAAACGTCTCGTCTCCTTTTCATTTTAATAAATCTTAAAATTTATCCAAATTAAAAAAGTAGTAAAATATTATTTAATTTGTTTCATATAGTCCATTTGTTCTGAAACCATTTTAAATTGATGCCTCCTTTTACAAAACTTCCTCAGTCATTTAAGGCGCAAAATAACAAAACTCAATTATTGGACATTTTGAGTTATGAATCAATCATTATACATATTTTGACTCCGGATCGCCTACAATCGATGGTTTAGCGAAAAATGCCTTAAATTAAAAGTACTACTATTGCAGTATTGCTTGTTTGTTATCTCTCTACGTAGAGAAATGCACGTAAAAGTAAAGGCTCATTCAGACTTACCTATCACTTCTGATAATCATTTTGGAGGAATCATCCAAAGTGAAAAGTTAACTCTCACTCTTTACTCGTTTCACTCTTTACTTCTTCATTTCTTCATGCAAACTAGAGATTCACAGGAGTGAATCACTTAGGATATACAGTGAAAGTGAAACAGTGTAAATGAGCCTTTAGTTTAGTTTTCCCCCTTCCCTGAAAAGTTGGGAAAATGTGAGTTATCCTATGCTTCACCTTAAACGACAATATTCACAAATTATAAGCATGAATACTCATTATTGCATAAAAATACTATTTTTATTTTAAATTATTTTGTAGTTAATAAAATTTGAGCTTTCAGAAAATTTTCTCAAGAAGAGAAACTTTTGTTAAATTAGTGAAAGATAAGTCAATAATAACAAAGATCTCTTTAAAACAAAATTTGCCTTCACTTAACCCTAGGTATAGATAACGATGTAACAAACATTTTACATTTAAAGATACATCATGGTTTATACATACTTTATCATATTACCAATATTCAATACAAAAGTATTTGGTAACATTTCTTTTAAAAACACTAACTTTTGAAAGAAGTAGTAGCTCAACTAAAAAAATTCATTGAACTTATTTCACCTAATATTATTACCTAATTATATTTCGCTATTTTTCTGATTCTTATAAGTTATATTGGAATGTTAAAGAAAAATCAGGTTTAACTATTTCTAATACATACAATTTAATAAAATGAGGTAAAACGGGACTATTTGATACAGCAAAATTCAAACTCATTTTTTGAGTACAAAAAAATTACTTATTTGGATACTTTTTTTCTAAATATACCTAAGAATGACTCAATTTTATGAAAACAATTAGAAAAAGAATATAAGTTTGATCAAAATTAAAATATAACTACTTTTGAAAAAAATCTATTTTGTATCAATGTGCTCAACCAGTGGGGGAGTAGGATACATTACTTGGGGCACACTGATACAGTGATTTATTTACTCAAAAATAGTAATTAATAGCAAAAATTTGGGAAAATAATAAACGTTTTTTTTTTTTATTGAGAAAGTTCACTTTTCAGCATAAACTTTTTAAAGCACTGTTTTTTATCACAAAATTGTAGATTTCACTAAAAACGGTTTTAGTCATGAAACTAAATCCTACCCTGCTTTTAAAATCAAAATACCAATGTAATAAAAGTCAGTATAGTGATTTTTTAGGAACTCAAGGTAGTTAAGTGTATCTTGAATAGGTGCAAGGTACAATGCTCTCCTTAGGTTCAAGGTACAATACTTTATCATAAGCTTTTAGCTATTTATGATTTTTATTAATTTATTATAACAAAAATATCGTTATTAATTTATTATTATTAATATATAATAAAAGTCCATTAATAATGTATAAATCCTACATAAAAAGGCATCATTTTCGATGAAAATATACGTAGAAGGTAAAAGTTAATACAAATTTCATAAAAAGATACTATTACTTGATTATAAAATGTAAATAAAGTTAAGCTTAATCTTCTCAATTAAACCTATTTGTATGTTAAATAATTTTCATTACACAGAGTGTTTCAAAAGTCCGTGTTTAAAAAAATAATTAAAACACTTCAGAAGAATGAGAAAATGAGAAAATTGTTTGCAACATCATGAAGCAAGAAGATATTAACATGAGAAAATAGCACTTTTTTCAGGCCTCATAATGGAAAAAGTTCGCAAATTAGTAAGTTTTTGAGTATTATAATGTAGTTTTGCGTTTTTTTAGTCAAATAGAAAATTTTTAATTAAATATCAAACAAAATTGAAAATTTGCGAACTTTTTCTTTTTTGATGCCTATTTTCACCTGCTAATATCTTCTATCTAAATGAAACTTTTTCTGTGGGTTTGTCACGATATTTCAAATAATTTTCTCACTGAAGTTTTTGTTCTATCCTCTTTATTAATCAATTTTTAACTATCTTATTTTGACGCTAGGAGCGCTGTAAGCCATCTCAATGAATTCAGCATTGACCAGAGACGTTGGTGCCAAATTAAACCCGTGAAACGGACTTTTGAAACATACTGTAACTTACATTGAAAATATTTTTTACTTCATTTATGAAGGAAACTCAGGAAAAAATTCATGAGTACTTTATGAGAAAGAGGGAGAATAATAACAGAAAAATAATGATTATGATGCCAAAATATTATTATTAAAACTCACTTATTATTTTCAAATTTCACTTCTACCCATAGAAAGTTTTTCAACAATTTATAAACTTTCTACTCATGCATTTTGTCTAGGTGATTTGTTCTCGTACTGTTATTAGTTAAAATGAAAAGGCGGGGTGACTCAAAGATAGCAGAGAAGTCTTCGACTTAGTCACGCAATGTCTTAAAATAGGTACTAAAACCAATAAGTTAATAAACTATCAGTTTATTATCCTTGAGTTTACTTTTAAAGAGAATCATGTATCATTTTTCAAAGTAGAATTAATGATTGAAAGTAAACCATCACGGCAAAATGTTTTTAGAAAATAAAGGGAAAACTAGTAGGTAAGCATAATATACTTAAGGATTATACTTAAGACGCATGCGTATACACCTATTAATTGACAAATAGAAGTTAATGCAAAACAAATTTTTAATAATTTTAAATGTTAAAATTTATTTCCATTTTAATATCCTAGTGTATTACAGGGTGTTTCAAAAGTGTATTTCACGACTTTTATTTGGAACCAATGTCTTCTAGGCTCATGGAAGTAAGGTGTAATGACTATGACCCAATGTAAATGACTTTGAGGAAAACATTGAGATGATTTACAGCGCCCCTAGCGACGGAATAAGAAAGTTAAAAAATTAATTAAAAAGTAAAGGAGATGAAACAAAAACTTCAATGCGAAAATTGTTGACAATATCCTAAAAACCGCACAAAAAAATTATGAAAATATTTTTAATATTCGAGGAGATATTAGCAAGTGAACTTTTTCAGAGAGGCCTCTAAAAAAAGAAAAGGTTCGTTTTCGAAAAGGAAAGTTTCTTAGATTTTTTTAGTTAAAATTTGTCTTTATTAAGCTAAAAAACGCAACATGATAACACTGAAAAACTTTTTTAAAGCTTGGAAAGTGATATTTTCACAGGCTAATCGCGAGCTTGCTTTGAGAGGGTTCCAACTCGAAAGACGGCCCGATCCAGTTTACCGCAGGCTTTGGCGAGCTTCCTGCTTTCGCTTGCTCTTCACCGCCAGATGCGGCACCCCAACCTGTTTGGTTACTTGGCGGTGCAATCTTGGCGGATTCATGAGCGATAAGTAGCGAATTTAGGAATCAATTTTACAGTCACACTCCGCTCCTATTTTGTGAGCTAGTTTGAGGCTATATTGAGGAATGTTCAATGCTCTTGTTTGTTAACGAAAGTAGCGCTTTAGAACCTTTTCCCGTCGAATTTTTCATGGTATTTTTTAATTAGGGTTTTTTTTAATGTTGTTTCTTACATTTTACAAGGTCAGTAAAGAAAAAATTGGTTCCGTGAAAAGAATATATTACACAAAATATGTTTGCTTAAAAATTTATGTATCTTCACAATATTTTTTTTTACTTTAAAAACAAATCCTTATTGTGGTTTTCTTTCAATTCTACTGTTAGTCATTATAAATTTTTCAAAATCGTTCTGCAAAATGGTTCTATAGAATTATATTTACTAAACCTAAACACAGATAATATATTAAATATACTCCTTTACGCATCCTAATAAAAAAAATTTCCTACCAATTATCTCTTTTAGGGAATTTATGATGAGAAATTTTAAACACTTCTTTTACTGTCCCAAGGTGCCCCACTAGTATAGCCCTCCTTGGAGCACTTTCAATAATAGCACAAAAATTATAAATTTTATATGGAAAAACACAAATTACACTAATTAATTCAAAACTATGTTTAGTGATCTTAAATTAGACATCAAGCATATTTTACATTATTTTTTTTACCAATTTCCTCATTTTTGTCATGTTTTTATTAGTATCTTACAAAAAAAGAACGACCTTCAATAAATATTATACTGAGATATAATTATCATATTTAAGATATATTGTAAAATAATGCAATCTGGAGCATAAATAAGGGTGTTATTTTTAAAAATCCTCAAAACAAATCTTAATGTCTCATAATTTATATATTTTTCATATTATACATGTAAAACAATCCCGTAAAATTTACGGTTTTAAACTGGCAGCTGGGTTGGTTGTGCAAAACCGTAAAAATTACAAAGTGAATCCGTAAAAACGACGGCGTTTTACCATTTTACAAGGTAAAACATCGTTGTTCTTACGGATTTACTTCGTAAAATTTTTACTGTTTTCCACAACCCAGCTGCCAATTTAAAACCGTAAATTTTAAGGGGTTTTTTACAGTGTAAAAGTAATGAAAATTATATGTAGAAAATTTTAATCCTCTCCCATAAGTAACATTAAATTTTCAACTATTTTAACTGAGCAAGTAAGTCTGTAAGTCTATAATTATTATGCGTTGCGTCTCTTAATTTTCAGGTATTTTTAGTTTCATTAGAAAATTTTAAAATATCAAATCCCGACCAAGGCAAATATTGCGACAACATGTTCTTGAAACTAGAGAGCCTACTTGAAACCACAATCCCCTCTCCCCCTCTACAAATAAGCGGACAAAAGAGGCCACAAATCACTCACGACAGATGCAACCTCCCACTGATAACGTTTTTGGACAGTGGACTCTTCCCACCTCCTGCCTTTCCCGCATGGCGAGGGTCGCTTCTTGTGGAAGGCTAAACAAAATCGGGAATATATTTTTTTAATGGTAACAACTCATGCAAAAAACACAATTCTCAAACATCAATTTTGCGAATGAACACCCCTTGGCGCACCCCCCTTAGCACGGTTATATGCCCCACTCCCCCCTAATACATGCAAAATAAATAGAAAACGAAAACATTATAATTTTTACGTATAAAGAATTTTGTTCAGATCTTTAACATAAAAATGGTGTATATTCTGATGAATATTGACTACTGAACAAAAACTGCAGTTTTATTTCTGCAGACCAAGTGTTTCAATTCCCTTCTAATCTAATATTCGATACCCACTAAAATGTTCGCCATTTTTTTTCTTTTCATGGATTTTGAATTCACTTGAATATTTATAGTAGTTGAAAGTATTGTTAATTTAGTGCTGACCGTTAAATATCACGTCTTTCATTACAATTTATACTCTCAGCTCAGCCACTGGCGTCGTTTACGGGGGGGGACGCGTCCTCCCAATATTTAAGACCTTTAACAGCGTCCCCCCCATACTTAAAAACAATTTTTTTAACTTCAGAAGACCACAAAATTTTCTTACAAAAATTTCAAAAACCCCAACTCTTTCAGCCTTTTATTTAATGCATTTCTTAATGTAATTCTTTGAAATGGTATTATGAAAGCAATGTAAATTTTACGTTTATGTTCATTAATTATGTGTTCCTGGCACTGGTGTCGATCCCAGGGGGGGACGCGTCCCCCTAATTAGGAACATTCTTTAAAAACTTATTTTTAACTTATGAGGGAGACTGAAAATTTGCTGAATGTGTTTCTCCCAACTTTAATAATAAAGGATGGGATGGTGCCAGTTTACAATGGCACCTAGCATAAGAGGGGGATGGACCCGGACCCCCCATGATTTAACACGATTTCATTTAGAATAGGTTGAGGCCAGTTGGCCAGTGCTGAGAATGGGAGGACATCACCCCAACAAAATATTTTGTTTCTAGCAACAAAAAAAAAAACGGGTCGAGCCCCTTCATGAGTTCCAGCTACTGCACTGGTTAAAACATAGAAAAATTGATTTTGAAATTGTCTAATCATATAACACTGAAAATGAGTTTAACCTTGTTTTTAAAGTTCAAATTTCAAAAATTTTCCGGGGAAGAACTATTATTTGTTTGTTTTATAACAAAACAAGTATTTGATATAATTAATTATAGGATATAGGTGTATTACAATTTGATTAATCAAATGATTCCATTTTCACCCTAGTTTTTCAGAAGTTTTAACTACAAATTTCTTGCAATATTTCGTTTTGTAAAACACCTTAACTTTAATTTAAAAAATAATTGTCAATGAAGGGTACATAAATTAAGGGAAGAACTAAGGTCTAAAAGGTTACTTTCGGGGCGTGGATTAAAATGTTTGAAGGGTACCTTTAGTTGTCTTTATACCACAAGAGCCTGATTTCTGGGAGGGCATTCAGGGCACACCCCCTTTCAAAGGGGTCCCCAAAATGCTTAAAAAGCTAAGAAAATGTGAAATAAGTGTAAAATAAGCTTATAAAGCTTTTGTGAGCAAACAATTTTTACACAGTGTTTACAGATGATTCATTTGGTTATTTAAGTCAAATAAAAAAATTTAAGTTTTATTTTAAAACATGTCGGGGGCCCCCAAATGGGTCTTTTGCCCTGGGTCCCCAAACTTTTAAGTCGGGCCCTGACCATTCGAACAGAGTTTCCCACCACTTTATTTTAATAAGAGGTCCCATTTTTCACTCCTTCAGATTTAAGAAAAATTAATAATTTGCATTGTATGTGTGTGAATATACAGTTGACTCCGCTTAATGTAATCACATTTGTCCAATATCAGAACGATAACAATATCCGATTTATAATAATAACCTGTTCTATATAGAAAAGTGGCAAACAGTGTAACTCGTGTGTTTGCATTACCATCACGTTTGTGTAAGTCTTAATTGGAAGCTTTAAAACGATATTCAAGTATGAATTTTGCAACTTAAACAATCTTAAAGAAATCCGAATTCGGATGACGCATTTTCAAGCAATCCACAAGTTTTCAGCAGGGTGCCCATGCCTCCCACGCCCACGTTCAGTCGCTTTCCCGCTATCGCATTCTTCGACCCTTTTCCTAGAAAAGAGACGATTGCCCCTTTAACCGAATGGGGAGGAACACCTGCTCACGTGTTTTCTTTTCCTCCTTTGTCCATTCAAGATTCATTTCCTGTGTGTGGAATCTTCTCGGGGCACAACATGCTGACCATAAACTAATCAAAGTTGATGCATGGATAACTCCTTGCTTTGGCAAAACTAACCCCAAAATAAATAACTGAAAAAAGCAGTAAATTTCAAGAAACTTTGTATAATATAATTAAAATACCAACGTTTATGTATGGGTATGTTCAGAAAATGGTGTGTGGGATTTGCATACATTATTGATGCAGTTCGTCTAATCTGTCTAAGATTTTTAATTGTTCTTTTGCAATATATGACATAATTTTGAAATTATAAATAAAGGATTAGGGGAGAGTGGGGTAATAAGAATCTGGGGTAATAAGGATTTTCTTGTTTTACTGCTTTGTATGTAAGCCTAAAAATCTGAAAAAAAATCACACAATATCTTTGAATCCTCCCCTACATCACATAAAAATTTTATCGTTTTACGATAATTTTTCAGGAAAATATAGTTGTTGGAAGTTGACTCTGTCAACAAAACCGATAATACAAAGTCACGTTTTTTCGACTACTTCAATTTATCTTTTTTTTATAAATAAATTATCTTCCAATTTTTTTAGTCAGCTCTTTTAGGGGTTCAAAGAGCTATATAATGCACTTTTTGTTTTTCAAGTTAGGATTGAGGATCATTCTTAAACATGCCCGTTTCTTATTACCCCATTTAAAGAAAACTAAGGGGTAATAAGAAACATCGGTATTTTATACAGAAAAATAT
Source organism: Tetragnatha montana (assembly GCA_963680715.1). Lineage (NCBI taxonomy): Eukaryota > Metazoa > Arthropoda > Arachnida > Araneae > Tetragnathidae > Tetragnatha > Tetragnatha montana. The sequence goes on from OY796684.1 coordinate 30,324,622, forward strand.
CATTGGACTATTTTCAACTTTATTTTGTTGTTATTTTATTGTATTTAATTTATTTTTTCAAGTTAAAAAATTGAATTGAATTAAGTTTCTTATTACCCCATTTTCCTGAAAACCGAGGGGTAAAAAGAAATACTTTTGCTTACCATTTTATTATTTATTGAAAAATTTATAAGAAATTTATTGAAATTTTATATCAAATTTACGTTTTAAGTTAAATAAAGGTGAGTAAAGTACATTATTAAGTTGGTTTTTAATATTCACGTTGCCGGGAAATTAATTAAAAAAAAACTATAGAAACACATTGGGGCGGGGGGAATAGTTTCGAGGGTTTCTTCATAAACCTCTTGAACCATTCGAACCTGAAGGAAGAGGGTAGCGCTGAGTTTATAAAGAGGAAGAGAAACCGACCTTTAAAAATCTGAGTTTGTAGAAAAAAATGGAGGTTTTTTTGAGGGGGGAGGGGTAATTACTTTTTAGTCTCACAAGATTAAATAAGAGAAACACCATTTTATTTGTTTTGTCATGATTTTCAAGTGTTATATCAAAAAATATAGCGTTTTTGAAAACTTTCATTTGTAACTTTGTTAGCCTAATTTTTAACTGAACATATATCTCTAAAGATTTTCAATGAAAATTTTTGAAAATTACTATGGTTATAAAAAACACTTTAGAGATTATATTACTACTTTCATTTGATTTTTAATTGTTTTTTATTAGTAAAATAACTGGCTTGTTTCTTATTACCCCTCGTGGGGTAATAAGGTTACAGTCGCTTGGGGTAATAAGACACACGTAAAAAAATCCATTTTGCCTTTACTTAGCAGGTTCATTATTTTTTCAAAGAAAGCTGATAATGATATAAACATTCTGTAAAAAAATCAGCTTCATAACCCTAAGGGAAAATCCTGTGGAATTTTGCATTTTCCTTATTACCCCATTTTATCCTTATTACCCCACTCTCCCCTAGTATATATTTTTACACATAAAATATTGGAAAGTGGAAGAATCCTTGTGTTATTATCTACATACTCTTTTTAAAAATGTTATGAAAATAAAAAATTATATAACCAATAAAATTTTTTTAATGTTCACATAAGTGCGAATATAATGAAAACTATAAATACTAAATATTTCATCTGACCGCCACGAGAAAGACTCCTTTGGAAAGAGGGTACTACAAAGCTAAATGATAAATACACAGTTATAATATTTAGCACGATACGTTTTTTCAGCGTTTGTGTTATGTTGATTGTTACCATCACCCCCAGAATTCACTGGAATAATTAATTTCCATAACGAAACCGCCTCAATATTGTAGGACGTCAAAAGACTCGTCTAGTCAGACTACCAGTTTTTATTTAAAACATAAAGTAAACATTGTTTGCATCTTTAGACTATACCGCGCGGGCAAATCAGCTAGTATATTTATAAGATATTGAAACATCTTATTCAATAATATAATCATATTCATAAGTTTACAGCTTTCCTAAAATTTCGGTACCTTTTTTAGAAGCAATTATCAAAACTTTCCAAATTGAATTCATTCTCAACAGGGCAAATTTGAACACCCTTTGGGCACTTTTAAAGGCCTGCATAAATAATGCAAAATTAATTTTTAGAAGCTACCAAATTTATTTTACATTAAAGTTTACATTTACAACAATCAATTGAACTGAATATTTGGAACATTTATATGTTTCTTTCTTAAATTTCAGAGTTTTTTACCCTTAGAAAAATTTCAAAGAATTTAACTAAGAGATGTGTTGGGTTGTTCTAATCTCCCCCATGTACAAATGTACCCCCTTTACCCTATCTATAATATCAAAATAAAATTGCATTCTGAAAGACATTCTGAAAAAATTATTTTTTTAGCTTAAAAAAGTTGTATGTTATAAAGTAACTGTGATAAGATTGTTTTAGGTTATACAATCCCTACCTACGTTTTTTCTGTAACATTTACTTTAATATATGCTGTCCAAATAGCATATATGTTACGGGCAATGTGATAAAACGGGCATTATTAATAATGCCCGGGCAATGTGATAAATTCAATGGAATTTATCAATGAAATTTATCACTTTGCCCGCCTCCACTTCGGGCATTATTAATAATGCCCGATTAATCACTTTGCCCGTAACATATACAGTAATTAAATTTCAAGAGAGTTACAGTATTATTGCAAAATAGAGATAATTTATTAATGAAGAATAATTCTATATTCGAAGGGACCATTTATAAATTATGATAGACGTGGGACACCGTAGGCTCGAAGGGGTTAAACTTCAAGGGAATTTTTCTAGAATAAATCTTGAAAAAATTATAAAGTACGAACAGAAGTTGTCAGGTGTTTTTATCCTACTTCATTATTCAGGTTCCTCCCCCCCCCCCCAAATTATAACATTCAGCTCTTGCAATCTTACAATTCAGACACACTCAACGCGTAATGGATCAACAAGGTGTGAAGGAATGAGAGGGCTCAGCTTTTTCTTATCAGCAGCACGCCTGAAACTGTTGCAACCCCAGTGCAACGCCAAGCCAAAGGCCAAGCTCTGACCAGTTCTCCCAAGCAACCCTGTTTTCGCCAAGTCCTCGATTTCCGCGGACGGATCAAGTAATGTCGCCAAACACACTCCGAACCAAAGCGGTGGGGACTGCTGAGTTGGAACCCTCTCAAAGCAAGCTCGCGTAATATCTCCTCGAATATTTCCATGAAATGTTTTTCTGTGCTTTTTTATGATATTTTAAACAATTTCTTATTTAAATTATTGCTATCTTCTTTAGTTTTTTAATTTATTTTTTAACTTTCTCATTTTAACACTAGGGGTGCTGCAATGGATTCCCCATGGTCATTTACAGAGGTACACCTTACTTACATTACCCTAGGAGACGTTGGTTCGAAATAAAAGCTGTGAACGGACTATGGAAACACCCTGTATAAAGAGTTTGAACTTAAGACCCATTTTTGATACATTTTATTGCTTGAAACTACAAAATTTCAAAATGTTTCAAAATTACATTTGTCAATCATTTATGCACAGCAGGCTTTTTATCCATTTCCACTTTTTATATACGTAATTAATTAAACTAAACATCCATGCTTAATTTTTTTTATACATTTTGAAGAATAGGCTTTTATACATGCGTTTTCATCGACCAAATTAGATTATAAATATTTTATGGTACTAAGCATCTCTCTTCATAGTGGTATTTCAAGTCCCAAATAGAAAAGTACCACTTACCATTTTAATAATATCTGGGGGGGGGTAAGATTTCCTTTAACGGACCAACATCCATATTCCCAGCCTTCACCGTCTCGGTTAACCAGCAACTAAAACTTAAATTAATCAGTCATCTTAATTCAACTTTTCAATGAATGTAATTATTTGGACATTGGTCATCAAATGACAGGTGTTGTTTGGACCATTTCAAATGAGTTTCATTTTGGAATTCATATTTAGGTTTTTTTTTTCCAAATTTATATATATCAAAACAAAATGTACAAATACCAAAGAAAAAATAGAATATGATTCGTCAAGGAGACAACAGAAAGTCGGATAAATACAAAAGAATATGCATAAAATTAAACAAGAAGTAAAAAGTTAGAACAGAATATAAAAACTAATAAGATGAAAAAGTACAACTACTTTACAAATACTATACCTATAAATTATATTGGTTAAAAGCTGGATAACATTATGAAATAAAAATGCTTCATTGAAGTGAAAAATATAGATCCCGGTTATCGATATTAATTTTAATAATTCAAATAATTTGCTTTTAAAAACAGAATATTTATTTATTTATACTAATAAGATTTAAAGGAAGACTGCTACATAATTTAGGAGCAAGATAAAATAAATGTTTGCAAAATTTTGATTTGAAAAACCTTGAGATTTGATAAGTTACTGTTGATCTAGAACTATAAAGCCTTTCTCTATGTTAAAAAGAGATTTATTGCGATAAAGTATAATAAGGAAAATGTATTATATCGAAAAGGCAATAACTTCAGGTATCTAAAATTATATGGATAATGTTGATGATTTAGAATTTTAAATATTTTGTTTTGAATTGAAATTATTGCATGAGAAGATTGGATCAGCCCGATAAACTCATCTTTATTACATACAGACACCGGCTGTGTAAGCCTACATAATTTTATCAAAAGTAGAAAGTTTTTTTTTTAATCACAACATAAACCTTCTATTTTTGAGGTGAAAAAAAATTAAACAAAAAAAGTAGAATTCTTCGCCAATTCAATGAAGTGAGTTTTTCATTTCAGGTTTAGAATCAATACATAGACCAAGGTGTTTGTAACTTTCAACAGATTGGAGAATGCACTGACAGTTGCTTTTAGTTTTTGCAAGATAATGTGTGTGATGTTTGAAAATAAAAACAAAACTCACAGAATGTCTTAAGCTGAAATGTATGTATTTAGTTTAAGATTTAAAGTTAAATTGTTAGCATTAAACAACTTTTCAATTTATATTAAATCAGATTCAATTTGAGTAACTAATTCATCTAAATTGGTGCAAGTGTATAATAAGACTGAATCGTCACCATAGGTTAAAATTTTACCTGAAAGTTTTAATTGACACAAATCATTGAAAATCATAGAGATTAAAAAGAATAAAGGGCTCAAAATGGATCCCTGAGGAACTCCACGATTTGTTATTAAATACTCACACCCTCTGGGCTCTGCCTGTTAGATACAAGATAAACCATTTCAAAGTGTTGCCTCTAAATCTGGTCTTTTCTATATAGTTTGTATATTGATAAAGAATTATTAACATTATCAAAAGCCTTTTTTTATATCTACCAAAATGGCCTTGGTAATTTTGCTGTTATCAATGCTATTAAAGATGAACTTAAAAAATTAAGCAAACCATTTAATTCATTGAGAATAGAGAAAATATAGAAAAAAAATTATTTATTCGAATTATTTTAAGCATAAAATAGACATTTCAAGCCATAAAAAGACAACATTAAGTTAAAACAATAAGTTAATAAAATAAACATTTAAGTTTGATGCGCAATTGGAAGATATTAATCCAGTTTATAAATTTACTGTCAATTTTATGGGATTGGGTTCATCCTGTAGGATATACAGAGTGTTTAAAATTAACGTTACTTTCAAGTAGTCATAAAAAGAAAATGACTGGACTAAACATTTTTAAACTTGTTAATATTATTCTAGTGAAGGTTACAGGATTTTATTTTCCTCCAAAATATAAACTCACAAAAACTCACTATTAAGACAGAGGACGCTGTATCATGCAATTATCATGCAATATTGTTAACCAAAGTAAGGCATGGGATTAAAAAGTTTTAAATCTCGTTTAGGTTAGTTAATTATTCTGCCCAGGAAATTTCAGGTCTTTTGCGTAGCGCTAATAGAAAGTGAGATACATTTACATAAAGAAAAGGGTTAGAATGAAAGTTAAGGCTCATTTATAATTGTTTCACTCTTTCACTTTCCATGTTCATTATAAGTGATCTCCAATGAATCACTTATTTTCAAAGAAATTCGGAGGAGTGAAGCGTGAAAAGACAATTTACACTTTTTACTTTGGATACTTCCTCCACAATGAACGCCAAAAAAGGGATAAGTCTAAATGAGCCTTAAGAGAATTATAAAGTGGAAGGGAGAAAGTGGAAGAGATTGGAAATTGGGACAGATAGAGAATAAGATAAATAAAAACACACAACTGGAATGAGGATGATAACGAATCAAAGACAGAAAGAAGCTGTGAATAAAAATGAGAAGATGAGACAGGGTGTATGATGGAAAGAAGTGGCAAGAGAAGAGGAGATAGAAAAGAGACATATTTTCTGAGAGTCGTTCCGTTGCGTTTTGGCCCAGCTAAATCATTGTTATTCACCATTCATTTGAGGAAATATTTATCTAGGAGAGAATCATCTAAAAGAAAGATCCGGACCCAAGAGAAAGTGATGGCTTTAATGCATAAGACCAAGCCATTAACGAAACTGCTACGAATCACCTTCAGTAAATACGAAAGGTGCTGATGCTCTCACAAAAAGGAAAGTCGCCATTACAATTGCTAATGAGGGTGAGGATTTGTGAAAGCCGCAAATAACTTATTTTACATCGATCACGGGACCATTAAAAGGAATACAATTGCGAATCTGCAGAAGGGCAATGCTTGTTGAAGAAAATGGTTCTTGTATTTTGTGATAAGAGAGAAAAGCATTACGCATATGAAACAGGGAACAAAATTTTAGCTTACTATTTCTCTAATTCTCAATGAGTTAAAGAAAATACACCTATTTATACTTTAAGTCAGTGCTTCTTAAACTTTCAATAATGGCGACCCAATTTCAATAGTAATTTTCATCGTGCCCCCCTTTTATACAGCAACAACGTATGTAAAGCAATAATAATAATAATATGTATTTTGAAGCTAAAAGTACAATTCCAGAAGAAACCCTGTTTGGAACCGCGGCCCAAGGGATATGGGGGGTCTTGAGGTCTTCCCCCGGAAAATGTTTAAAATTTTAATGTGATAGAAGCGATTCTAAGCTATTGCTTGGGGATTCTCGGGAATACATGGCACCCCTGGACCCGCCATCGATCCAGATCTGAATATTGTAACTTTTTCGATGTTCTCACACCATTGGCGTGTGAAGAAATTTTTTCGGGATGGACCCAGTACGGATTTAATAATTTATATTTCAAGACCCTTACCTAGATTTTTATTCGGGAAAGGATGAATTATTCCAAAGCTCTAACAAATGTAGCTTTTTAGAAATCGTAAGGTAGGATTTGCATCTTTCTAAAGTTAATACAAAAAAAAGTGCGGGCTATGCAGAGTTCCAAGTGCAAAAGAGGGTTGGTTCCAAAGAAAATTTTTGGAAATTTGACCCTTAAGAACGAGGGTTTTTATTCGTTTTTGTCTATTTTGTGTACTACTTCTTATAATTCACCATCCATGTATGAACTTGCATAAAAAAATTAATAAAATTTAACACTTTTATTCTTTTATTTAAATGTTATTTAAATTTCTTCCCTTTTCCTACAAATAAGTACTTATTTATAGTTTATCTTCAAAAAGGAATCAATTTTTTGTTTCTAGTCTTTTGTTTCATTTGGAAAATTATGACGTAAATATATTATCTCAAATGAAAAAAATTGTTGGGATGGACATAAGTAAATAAATATAAAAATCATTACCATTACTGAATCAAATATTTATAGTTCAATACAGTGGTTACAAATTTATGAATCACCTGATATTATAAACTTATCTTAGAAATAATGAATTTTGGTAAAAATTATTCTGAGTACACAGACTTTACACGCATCGTCAATGTTCGGAAATAATTTGTAAAAATTAAAAATAAGAATAAATTTTTGAATTAATGTAGTAAAAAAATTCTTAAAACGCTTAAAAAATCAAGTAGCCCTTAATCATACCTTAGACAGGATGCAGAAGAGCAAAAGAATCTCCAGATGGAGTTTTGCCTATGATCCTTTGAAAGGATACAGATGACCAAAAAAAAAAGACTCGGAATGGAGCGCTCTGAATAGTCATTACATTAGAGATTATAAAAAAAGCCCGGAAGGAGCCTATGGTCTTTAAAAAGGATGCAGATGAGCTAGAGACGAATCTGAATAAAACGTTTCCTAAATAGTCCTTTTAGAGAGGATAAAGAAATGCAATAAAGCTAGAGGTTACAATAAGTGGCTTTGCTGAATTATATACCTAATTATTTTCCGGGGCTTCTTTTTGTATTTATTTTGTAATAAACACAAATGTTTTTGAGGGGCCTCGCACCGTTATCAAGTCGGAATACTTGGGATTTTTTTGAAAAGGTACCACGTTTATAAACTTACGAAATTAAAGTTGCAAGTTTCGGAGTTATTTTTAGTTAACATTTATATATATATATTTAGATAAGAAATATATATTTATTATATATATTTAGATATATATTTATTATATATATATTTAGATAAGATAAGTTATTCATAACTTTTATTTAACTATAGAAAAAAAATCGAGTTTGGAAAACGTTAAATGTGAGTTTAAAGACATACCATAAAAAAATTCTGAGGGGGAGACACGTGTGGGACTTTTGGAATCGCTACTTGCGGTCTCTTATTAAGCTCCGCCTACTGAGCGATCTCTTTAGTTTTCTCTGTGTTATATAAAGAAATCTGAAAGATTTGAACTGAATTGAAGGGTTTTGAAATTTGTTGTCATTGGTTACGATAAACTTTGGTTGCTATGGTATATTTTCGAATTTTCGGCATTTGCCTGATTATGAAATATTGCTATGCAACATTTTCTTGTGACTTGGTGTTTGGATCATGAAGTTGTTCTGCAAGGAAGTTTAGGAAAAAATGTTCGCAATTTGAAACTTTTAATTATGGAAAATTAACTGTATTCAGAGGTTTGAATAATTTTTGTCATAAAGCTTTTAAAAGGCTTATTATAAACGCATCTTTAGTAAAAGAAAACTATAACCTGTATTAAAATAGTTTTATGTCTGAGTCTATGAAAAAAAATTTCATAATTTTCATTTCTATTTGTAACCCAAAAGGATTTTTAAAAAAATAAACATTTTAATTGACTTTACATTTTAGAAAAAAATCTATAATTTTCATTTCTTTTTGTAACCCAAAAGTATTTTTAAAAGGGATTAAAAAAAAACATTTTGATTGACTTTTCATTTTAGAAAAAAACTAATTAAATTTAGCCGTATTTTTAGAATTAAAATAAAATTATCAATATTATTTTCTTATTTTGTTTGGACATTATAACTTATTTAACTTGACACTTTACTACAAGCTTATAGAAACATTACTAGTTTTATTTAATTACACTTCTATATTTCAATTATAGGTCCATCATGAATTTCACAAGCACAGAGTATTACCACTTGATAATTCATATTGATTGAAGGAATTGGCTTTTTTAACCGTTCACAGAAGCAGTGGAAAAGTTGTATGTTTTAAACAAGTATGTGGACAATAGCTGCTGTAAATAAAAAAATTGATGGGTAGGTGTCTTTTGTATTTTAAAATGTTTTTTACTGTTGTGATCATTATTGTTCAAAACATTCAAGTTGAGGTTGTTGGTTTTTTTTGTAAATAAACATTCCTAATATATGAAGTATTGTGTGCTGATTTATAAATCAGAAGGTAATACTTATGTATTTTATAAATTAGTTTTCTCATTCAAAACATTTTATTTTCAGTCCATTAGGATCCTATAATGGCCTGACAGATGTTCACTTAGCCCATTATTTTTCAAGACCATCTCGGCAATCACATTTGAAAGCTGCTAAATTGGTATGAGTGGCAAGTAATCAGATTTCTCAAAATGATTTTTTATTTATTTATATGGGAATTTTACTTATAAGATGGTTTCAAAATTATTTAAAAAATATTTACATTGTATGAAATAATTTATTGTATTAAAAGTTTTCTTTTTGTGTTATTCATAAACATAGATGTAGAATTTAGCACTCAAACATAAACAATAATCATCTTCATCGTATTTTACGAAAACAAAGTAATAAAAAAAGTAAAAACCCTTGTTATACATTTTTAATTATTCTCTAATATTTTCCATTTTTAAAAAATATTATTGAATATAAACAAAGTAAAAAGTATTAAATGTGTTTCAATAACATTCGTTGTAGAAATTTAAAATAAATGAGTGTCATATATTATCTGTAATTAATTACACCAGAAATCAGTTTCAAATTTTTCAGCCAGTAGTTTAGTGGAAGAATATTTTTTACTCCCATTCTAAACAGTGGCCGCAGGCAAGTGCTGGGTTCCTTCAGGTGCTCAAAAAGAGTGCTATAAATGTTTTTTTGCCGAAAAAAAACCATATTACTATTCTTTCAAGCCTAAACTGTAAGATTTTTACAAAATCTTACAGTTTAGGCTTTTTTCATTTACAAAATAAGTGAACAACTATAATGTGAATACCTCATTTTCACCTCAGAAAATGAAACAAAAATGTGTAAAACTAAAATCATAATCATAACAGCCCTAGTGGGATTGAAAAAGCAAGAAATATCAAAAAAAGTGGAGATAGCTAGGTTTTTTTTACTAGTAAACTACAAAATTAACCTGGAAAAAAAAAGGGAATTTTATATCCAGAATTATAAGTAGGAACTTTCATACACAAGTTTATGGCATATTAAACTTAAAAAAATACTGCAGTTATGAACATAAATCAGCAAGAAATGGAACTGAAATCTGAATGAATATATTCTTAAATTCTGCAGTATTTAGATACATTCTTGGTGTATATCAGACATTACTTGAATGAGTTATGCAGTCAGCTGCAGAAATTTCACTGTTTAATTGTATGATGTAATGCATTCATCTCCATTAGCATATAATTGATTATTCAAATTTTGTTATAGATAACCAATGATGGTACAATTATTCCAGAACAGAAAGTTAAAGTGGCATCTCTTGAATATGAAAGGCAGAAACAAATTTATAATATGCTGGCTAACACTGTGATACAAAATGCAGCTCATAAACAAGGATCTTGGAATAAAAAAGTTCATAATTATCTTGAAGATGTGTCCAGAATGGAAAATGTTGAAGAAATAAAGGTAAATTTTCTCAAACTGCTTAAATACATGCTCATGCTTTGATTTTATTTATTGATATTCTGCTAGGGGGATTTTGATTTTTAATAAGCTTTATTCATGGTTACTATTTGGAAGTTACTTTTACTAGGGTTAAAACTGAACATATTTGATTCACACCACTTTTGGTGATTTTTTTAAAAATATTTTCTTCCCTCTTTTAAAATTAGTTTTTATTTTGGAGAAGGAAAAACTGGTACAGAGAAGAGCACAAAATATTAGGAAGATGTTTTGTCCTTAACATATACATGAAGATACTAAAAAAAAATCTTATTGGTTACTTCCTTGTTAAATGCGGACCTGGAAAAAGTTGTAACCTTCCCCCGAACCTAATAAAATTTACCTGAACCTAATGTATTGCTCCTATGGAGCTGACTGGGGCTTCCCCCGAACCAGGTTCGTAGGTTTGGGCACTTTTTCCAGGTCCGGTTAAATGTCACATAATATAATTTTTAATACAAATTTAAAGATAATATACTTATCTAAGTTTCATTTATCAGCTTCATACCATAAGTTTAAACAGTTATAAAATTTGATTTCATTATGTTTGAAATATAAATGCCAAACAAAAAAGGCCTTTTTATATGCATTATAAAACCTTTTTTATAACTAAAAACATTTTAGTTAAATCTTCTCTACAATCAATGAAATTTTACAGAATAGCCTTATTATGAAGAATATAAAATATTAGGAAGAAAATTAATTTTTATTCATGTAACATTAATGCAATAGGCCTTTCATATCAGATTTGTTCTTTTCTGTTTGTTTTTATTTGTACATAATACTATAAAGATGCACAGTTCCTTTAATAATTAGATTCAAAATCATCAATTAGCTTCACATTCTATATCATGAGTTCCCAACTGGTAATCCCCATACCATAAAGTGTGTGGCCAGTCAGATAAAAAAAATCCAATAGATTTTTAAAGCAGTGTATGTTGAGTAAGCAAAATTTATTTAACACATCTCATCATAAATATTTTTGACATAATTAAAATACAGTAATATTAGTAATTATATTTAAGCACAATTTTTGTTAAAATATTTGAAGGCTCCTAAGTGATAAGTAACAGGTAATGATTAAGGTACCACCCTTACCTGTTACTTATCAAAAGAGTTCAGGCAGGACTTTTTGAGGCTGAGTGGTCCACAGACTTCTTTGAGTTGGAAACCCCAGTCTTAATAAGAAAAAAAAGTGTTTTTACCATTTAAGGCAATGAAATGGTTTTCATATATAAATATTCCAGTTCAAAATTTCATTTAAGTAATACTATACAGTTTTTACCATATAATATATTAAAAGTAAATATTTTTTTCCTATTTAGGTAGGATCCAAGAAAAATACTGATTTACCATTACAATGTAAATCAACTAAAAGTACCATGACTCATCCTTTTCATCACTTAAATTTTTGTGGATGGTTTAAAGAAAAATACAAAGAGTATGTGGCTAATCTTCCTAGATCTGCTCCATCGACAAGTAAATCTCATATTAGAAGTTATTCATCTGGCATTCATCAGAATGTGTCTCATTTAAAGGTATTTATATTCATCTTTGGGTTCCAAAGATTTTATCTCTCATATAAAAGTCTCAGGTATTATATTTAAATGTTAATACTAATATTTAACTTACAAATTAATTATATTCAGGGGTGTTACTGACCTCATGTCAAAATCCTGGAAAACTATTAGAGTAACAAACCTTTTACCTTAAATCCCAAATTTCAGAAAGTTTACAGGTTTTTTAAAAAAAAAATTCTTGTTCTCAAGATAACAACACTTCCAACAACACTTTCAGTACGCCTGATGACTGAACGGTGAGGAATGTTTTAACTACAGCCATAAGTAAATGCGGCATGGTTGTAGCTACAGCACCTAAAAATTTCTTTCAGAATGACATAGCTTATAGTATGTAATTGTGCTTAGAACAGATGGTGGGACCAGATTCTTCATGAAAGAGGTTGTTAATCCTGCAAGCCTGCACTTATTTATTAATTGGACCTAATTTTTTTCTTTCTTGTTAAACTCAAGATTTTCGATAAAATCCGGAAAAGAAGCACCCTTGAAAATTACCTTTTTATTTTAAACCTCTCTATATGAATTAGATATCCAAAATAGAGTATATGAATTAAATAAAAAATTTGAAGTATTAATGATAACTTGTAAAAAATGTTTTCATTTGCCTTTTCAGAGATGCTTATCAGCAAAAGAAAGCTCTCCTTACACAATTCCATTGCTTTTAAGTGGGCAAAATGCTAATCATTTAAATTTTTTTACACACAAGAGTAGCAGACTGAAAAAGAAGAAAAGACAGAAAAAAAGATCCAACAGTGTACAACCTAATAGTTCAAGTAAAGAAGAGACATCAAATAAATTAACTATGGTAAATACATATTCTTATTAAATTAGTTAAATTTCCTAAATGTATATGTATAAACTTTAATTAATTTAACTTAATTATTAAACTTAAATTTAATTTATGCAATTCTTTTGCAAAAGAGCTAGTAATATTGCTGCTTTTGTATTTAATTTCTATTAAAAATTCAAAATCATACTTATTAAGAAAATTATTTAAGATGTGTTATAATTTGTGTGAACATCTTTGTCCACACACTGTGCTTCAAACTCTAACAGCCATTTCCACTGCCATTAACTTAATTTTAAATAAACTAAATCTCAAGAATATTCCTTAGAATTATGTTTAAATCTAATTTTATCTTCTAAAATTTTAATTCCTTTGATTAATATTAGAACTAAAAAAAATTAGATATAAACATAATTCTAAAGAATATTCAGGTGAAATTGATGCACATTGTATTAACCTTTAAAGCTGGAAATAAGCTTTGTAAGATTTTGTACTGAATCTGTTAATAGTTGTATTTTCTGCATGTCCTATGAAGTCCTATGAACACCCTCAAGAGATGTTACAAATTGCCCATGAGTGAATCGTTCTTGTTGTATAATTTCAGGGAATGTTTAGGGACTTGCCAAAATTTTGAATATTTTTATTTTTTTCCTACATGAGTAAATTTTATTTTCAACTTGAAATTTGGAAGAAATGTTTTTATAATAGGAGTTAAAAACATTAAATTTTCTGAATAAAAATTTATTATTTTTTTTTTTTAATTTTGAAAAATAAATTTTAAAAAGTGGCTATCATCAAAGAGTTTAAAATTACAAACAAAATGAAACTGATTTCAAGTTTTTAAGTTGTATAGTTCCAGAGTTATAAGTTGTATAAAAATGCAGGAGAAACAACTTTACAAAAGTTCTTTTGACGTTAAAAAATTATTACTACCAAGAGAAGGGTGATAGAAGAATGACACTTGAAACATTATATCTATAACTATATTAGTTCCTCATAAAAAATCATGAACAAAATGTGAGGGTTTAATCTTTAGTTTTTTAGTTGTTTTGTAAAAAAATTATTACTTTTTTGAAACTATAAGGATTTTGCAGCACGGATTAATATTTTTTGATTGAGCTAAAATTTTGCAAAAATCATTTATTTGTATTATGGAAAAATTGGAAGGGAGGTGTTGCATAAAATTACTTAACCTTTAAAAATAAGGACCACCTTAATTCACATTGATGTTCTTAACTTAATAAGATTAATTAAAAAAAGAAAAGTTTCCACTGGTAGCTAAAATATGAGCTTTGGTTGAACTTTTTAACCAATGCTCAGTGATTAACCTTTTGGATGTTTGGTAATTCAAAAATGATATTACTATATATTATGATATTACTCTTATATTTTTAAATTATTTTTGATGGTACAGAAAGGTACAAATTGTTTTTAGTGATTTTTTGAAGGTTTTTCGTGTCAAAAAGGTGTCTCTTGATTTCTGTAGGAAATCTCCTGATATTTTTAATTTTAGGATCAAGTAACTATGTTACACGAGTAACAAAATTATCCAAATTATACCCATATACTTCACATGTTGTTTAAGATTGGCTTATAATTAATTATTTTCAATGGATTTTGCTTTCAGGTCTCTCTTCCTGACAGAACATTTAAAATTGATAATTGTAAAATCACTTTGCAATACCATGGTCATCTTCCCTTTAATTATACTCAAAAGTACCACCGAGAAGAAATACTTATAAGGCAACAACACTGTGGTGGGACGCCTGTAGTAGTATATAAAGGACAAGTTGCACCAAATGGTAAAGTTATGTTGACATTTTCTCAAATGTGGAAAAAAAAGACTACTTAACAAGTAACACAATTAAGGACTCACTCTGTACGTTTATTAATGCATATGTTATGGGCAAAGTGATAAACCAAGCATTAAGAAATGAAGAATGCAATGTAATAAATTCCAACAACATTAATCACTGCTGTCTTATTTTTCAGGCATTATTAATAATGCCTGCCCTTGAACAAGAAAAGTGATTATTGAATTTCAAGATTCCCATTGTGTATGCTTTGTAAGAACTGTCTTCATGCAGTATATTTTGTTTCCCATAGAAGAGTAAAAAGAGAAATATCAAATCTAAATTCAATGCATCTCTTTTAAAAAAGGTTATTTTGTGGTGAAAGTAAAAATTCTAGCAACCCAAGAGATCAAGGATTTTTTAAGCCACATTTTAAAAGTTATTGCTCATAAATATTCCCAGATGGTGACACTGTTTCCCCTAGATTTCTTCCCCCCCCCCCCAATCTTCAAGGTCCCTATTTTTCCTTTGTTAAAGGGACAACATTTTTTTTTTATTGAAAGCAGTTCCAGATTCTTAAAAGAATTATTATAAAAACCATGCATGTATTTGAGCCTTTGATTCCAATTTAAAAGGTCAGCTTCAAGCCAAATTGATCAATTTAATTTCCAAGCAGAATATGCAATAATAATTCAGCTTCAAATTCCAATGGCATAGCCAGAAAAATCTTTGGAGGGGATATTGTAATTTTGGAGGATATGGGGTAATTTTACTTTGCTATGATCCATAAAGAAATATTTCCACCTTTTGTGGAGATATATCCCAAATCCTCCCTCTGGCTACGCCACTGTCAAATTCCCTTCTTCGCCATCTATCCATATTATAATCTAAAATGTTTTATATTTTGTGTAAAAAATGTCTTGGTCTCCCAATAGGTTGTAGAAAACCTGCACATTTTTATCTATTTTAGTTTTATAAGTGTTTAAATGGTTTAGTCAATTTTGAGACACCATTAATGTATCTATTATGAATTTAGAAAATAATTTCGATTCAAAAAATCATTTATAATTAAATTTACTTTCTAAGTTTTAAGTTTATTTTACTTTCAGATATTTTTGAACTTTGTTTTTTTATCACATTTCCCAAAAATCATTGGGCATTATTAATAATGGAAAAAGGATAAATAGTTTTTATAACTTTGCCCGAAATGTCTGAGAACCATTAGTAATGCCCAGATTTATCACTTTAGCAGTAACACATATTCCTTTAAACTGAAAAAGGACAGTTTTTAGTATAGAATATGGACTAATAATATTTTTTCCTACATCAGGCAGTGGTGACAAGCCTAATAAAATTGAACCCATGTAAAGTTGTCCCAAGTAGTAAAGGACATAAAAATTTTCAGTTTGTCATTTGTAAAAGTTTATCCAATGAACACAAATACAGTCAGGGACATAGCTGCACCAATATGATACAGGTGTTTACTAAGGTAGTCAGATTTTATGCAAGTCTAACTAAGCAAAGTTAACTGAAGCTTTTCTTTTAGAAACTTGTCAAATGCCAAAGAAAACTGTAATATCTCCTTTATAAACGCTGATCTGAATAACATATTGGCTGCTTACTTTACACTAATGATTGGCATTTGACTGGTTTTTAAGAAACTTAAATTTCAAATGTACATTTAAAATATTTTAATTTCCGACTGTCTAGCTTACTTTAAATCAGGCTTGCACAACATACGACCTGTTGACTGCCAGTCCTCCTTGTGGCCCAATAAGTTATGAATAATTCTAGAATTTTAAAAGAATAGGGAAAATTTTAATTATATATAATTTTTTAAGGTTTTTAAAAGATTTTCCAAATAAAAGAACTTAACTGTTTTTTTGTGTATTTAAAAATAAAGAGGGGGCTTTCAAAAGTTTTATAAAAACTTGTAATCATCATTAACTTCATTAAAATTTCCATTTCAAAGCTTGAAGTATATTTTGAACACACTTTATATGAAATACTCATTTCCTATTATTCACTTATTACTCCCAATGCTACGAATAAGCAATAGGAAATTCAGATAGATTTTTTGGCCCTCGAAAATAGGTAAATACTGATTTTGGGCCCGCAACAAGTTATGAATGCAAAATTTGGCCCACATTGCATTCAAAGTTGTGCAAGCTTGCTTTAAATCAATGGTTCTCCAAGTGGGCAGTACTGCCCCCAGGAGATGTTGAAATTTCTAGGAGAATAGTGATGAATTGAAAAATAAAATGGGTGGAAAGGTGGAGTTAAAAGAAGAGTTGAAGACTTTTAATCATTGATAAATTGCCCTTTTTATGATAGAAAAACAATAAAATATCCTTTTAAAGTAGCTTAAATTACTTTAACATACTAAAAATGAATACTGAATGAATGAATGAAAAATGAATACTGAGAGAAGACATCCACCCCTTTTATTTATAGCTTGGGATATGAGTATATTAAGCTGGAAATATGAAAATTTCAGAGTTTCAGTAGGGAATGCCAAATTTCCTTCGGGCATAGCAAGGAGAGATACAACTCAGGTATCAATTTTAAGGTGTCAAATATCCAGGATTGATTTAAAACACTATTTTTAAGTAGAAATTCAAAAAGATTTCTCAAGGAGGACCCCCAGAAATTTAAATTTTTTGGTATAAAATTCTATGACACTACCATATGAGCAAATTAAATAAATTGTAAATAGGGTGGGGGGTGAAAACTTGAGGTGAAAAAGGGATGTTGACTCAAAAGAGTTTGGGAACTTGTACTATAAATTGTTATTTAGAACAATTGGATTTATTTTCTTGCTATTATTTTATTTAGAGATTTTTATATCTTCTAGATAAATTTTTATGTTTTTTATCCTAATTAAGTCAATATTCTAGTACTGTAATGTTTTGAGTAGTTATTTTATAATTTTAATTAATTAATAATTAAATTAGTTTAATAACCTTTTAAAGATTTAAGTATGCAAACTAAATCTTATAACTCTTCCTTTTAGAAACTGTAACTTTTATTTGTTTGAATCATGATGGCTACACATTCAGCATTACACTTTTTCTTGATGGAATACGTTATTTGAAGCTCAGTTCCTGTTGTGTGTTTCGATATCATCTTAACCGACGCCTTGGTGGTTTTAGTGGCAATTTTTCCATTCAGAATATTGAAGGAGGAAAACCATGCCTAAGGTTTGTTACTTTCCAAAGCATGTAATATGATTAGGAAAGTAGTTATAATCTTACTTTTTAGAGGGGTTGGCTTTTTTGATCAAGACTAAATCTAATTTTCTTTTCTATTTTAATATTTTTCTGTTTGATAAGTTTGAAAACACAAGACGCATAGTATAAAACATTTTAAGGATAAATCATGTTTTTTTAGTATGTTTCAGAAGTTTTTTTTTCTTTAGATGTCAGTGCAATAAAATGGAACTATGTAGCAAAGACTTGAAGAAAAAGCTTATTTGCGAGGAAAAATATGAACCCAAAGCAGAAATGAAAGATATTATAAGTTTAGAAGCTGATGATTCAGGTATTCATATATTAAGAAATTTTAGGATAAATGAAATTTTACCATTATACTTACTAAAAAACGAGATTCTTGAGTTTAATTGTTGATAAACAAAGCCAATTATACCTGTAAATGACAAATTATCTTTAAGCTATAAAACACATAACACAGTGAAAGTTCAATTTAATATGTCATGTATTTAACTACTTCCTACACTTAACATCGTATTCTGGTCACAAACAATTTCTTATGCTAGTAATATTTAAAAATATTGATTTAACATTATTACTTTAGAAAGTTTCTCACATTTGTATTTTCAGGGAGTATGGTCCTATGATACCCAATAAGTATAACCAATAAAAGATTTCCGGCTCAGAATATTTGCTTTTCTTTCTTTCATGCCAAAAGAGTTCTGGTAATGTGATTACGAAAGAGAGTAGACTTTTTTTTGTGGAGCAAAAATAGGGATAAAAGGAAGCTTGAACAGCAAGTGACACATGTCCACCTAACAAACTTGTTTTTTGACCTCCTTTGCAAACTCTAACATAATTTTTTTTAAATGGTTTGGGCTATTTATTATAAAGGAAAAATAAAAAGTAAGTAACATTAATTAGCAACTACTGTATACATGAATGTGTTATGTTTGGGCAATGTTAAAAATCTGAGAATTATTAGTAATGACTGTTAATTACTATTAATAATTCTCAGATTCATCAATTCCCCATAACATCTTGGTCGGTGTTAGGTTTTTGTCTTACCTCAATTTAATGTTTTCTAGCATATAATGCTACTTTTCTTTGGTCCCTTTAATGATGTTAAATCTGGGTTTCATTGTAGACCAAGTTCACAATTAATAGGGCTTACTAATTACTTTCAATGTACAATACCAGTTTCTTGCAAAAGCTTTCTTTAAAATCGAATTTAAATATCTCTGGAACAAAAAAAAATAAAATATTAAAAACAAGTTTAGGGATTAGTTTCCAAATTTGTTAACAGTTTATTAAATAATTCTAAAATTTAACCATGAATAACAAATTCCTTTAAATTAGGTCAGAATTTCCTTGTTGTAAATGAGCCATGTTTTTTTATTTTAAAAACAAAAATTTTAAGGAATTAAAAGTCATTACCCAAGTCAAACCTAAAGAAAGTCATTACCTAAGTGAGAACAGGAAGACTTTGTTATCAAATATCTCATTAGTTCATGAAAGATTTAATGTTTAGTGTATCTAATCTAACTCACATCTGATAAGATTTGTAATTAATACAGAAATAGAGGGATGATGGTGACCACAAATGGACACTCAGAAAATCATCCCAAATATCAGAAAAACCTGAAAAATTACAATTAGTTTTCAAACAGATTCACACTACAGCACATCAAATGTAGGCACATGTGATTAAAACACAAGAAGCCAACTTTTTGACAAGGCACCTTCCATGAAAACTTGCGGTCAAACCTTATCATATATAGTTTTTACAGACCTCTTTTTTCAGACTCCACATTTTAATTTAAATTGTAAGTAAATTTTGTTTAAATTAACATGTAGATGTAAATTAACAGATCTAGTTTGATTCCCTTTATTATTTTTTAGTGAAAGAAGCAGTTGGTTCCTTCATGAATGAAAGTAAGGTATGTATTGTAAAAACTTCAATACATTTCTAATTAAACAGAATTTTGTTAAAATGTATGAAAATTTTAAATTTAATGTAAGGTACTTGAATCATTGGATTAAAGCACTTTTTATATACCCTTCATAGAAATATGTAGTTTTTAATTGGTACAGCATTATATTAACCTTGGCTCTAAAATTGTTTTTAAAATCATTTAAAAGTCGGAAAGCTTTTAAAAAGTTTTCATACATTTAGGGTCGTCCGTGATTTTCCCAAGCACCACTTCAACATTGTTAGGATTTTCTTTATTATATTATGTTTAGTTCCCAAATAATAAAATAAATTAACTTAGTGGTAATTGCTATCTTTATTCTAATTTAATTTAGATTTATAATCTAGTACTTGTTACTCCATGAGTATTGAATAATGTAAAAAGTACTTACATCATTCAATATTCCTAAATTTGATTAATTTTAAAATTAAGTTATTCAAATCTGTCTGTTTTATGCTTAGAACTCAATAGATACAGAAGATGTGGAAAGTTTAATAGAATCAGAAAACAACTCAGAAAATGAAATGGAGAATCAGAATTCCATGACTGATAATGAAATCATAGAGGATGATATTCATCAGGAACCAATCATACAGTTAGAGGAGGAAGACATAAAAAGTGAGAATACTATTAAATTCTCTATAGGTCTTGAATGATTATTGAAGAAAGTATTCAATATGAAGATGAATTTTTTAAAAGGTTTGAAAAAGATTTGCTTAAGGAAAATATTGAACTGTGTTTATTTTGCCTATAATAAATGAGGAAGCAGCTTCCAAAAGTTTAATATAACCTACCATCAAAAATATAGAAATTTTATTACAAACTTGAGATGCTTTGAACATGTATTACTCGATCCTTTTCTATTTATTGACCAATTATTTTCAATTTTTCTCAATATCATGAACAAGCCACAGGGAATTCAGATTGATCTTTTGTCCTACAGAAAGTTATATCATAATTTAACTCTTCACAGTTAAAAGTTGTGCAGACCTGGTATAGGAATAGTCTCCAAAACTATCAAATGTGAATCTAAGTTTTCCAATGATACTAAAAATATTTATATAATTTTTAACAATTCTTAATTTTTTCAGGTGAAACTGTTTCTAGCTATGATTCAGACACATCTATTAACTCTGTTGCTGAGTCAGTGAAACCTTTAGTTAAATCTGAATTTCAAATAAAACCTTATGAGAATGCTAGCTCTTCAGATGATGAAGATGGTAAACAACATGTGATACTAGCTTCTGTACATGGTTCACCAAGTGTTAGTGATTGAAATGTTTTTAAATAAATTTTTTATTGGAAATTGTTTTCTGGAAGATTTTATTTGATTTGAAAACTTGATCAAAATCTAAACTAGATAATATATTATTATTAATGTACTATAACAGGTTTTACAAAAGTAATTAGGGTCATTCCATGGAATATGGAAGTTGTAAATTAGAGGACCAACTAAATGGCCATAATACATAGTTTCTGTGAATAGCCCAACTTACAGAATTTAAGTGAGTTATGTGAATTGGAAAAAAAAAACTGCCCACTGATGAAAAAGACTGAAAGATAAATGCACAACACATTATTAGCCTTTAACATTTCCGGTTCTAAATGTCCCATAAAAAACACCAATAATTGATTTTTAAGGGGTAAA
The DNA here is from genome assembly GCA_963680715.1 of Tetragnatha montana. NCBI lineage: Eukaryota > Metazoa > Arthropoda > Arachnida > Araneae > Tetragnathidae > Tetragnatha > Tetragnatha montana. Next base: position 30,346,247 of record OY796684.1, read on the forward strand.
TGAGTTTGAAAAAATATTTTCTTTGCTTATAAATATTAAATATACTATGTCTTTGTTCAAGACCAACCTTCTGTTTGGGAAAACTTGAGTTAAGTTTAGTTCCAATCAACTTTAAATTTATTATACATCATATTTAAAAAATTATTTTACTTTATTTTTATTATGGTTAAATTTAGGATGAGGCTGCTTAAACATTTATAATTATTAATTATTATTATTTTACATTTATCTTATAGATTTTAAAGTTATTTTAATTTGTCCATACATGAATAAAAATGTCTTTTACTGAAAAAATATGAAACCTTTCACAAAATAGTAAGCTTAAGTTTTCCTTTCATTAGGCTTCTAAACTTTTGTTAAATTTCAATGTAAATCATGGTGGACTGAGTTGAATAATATGTCATGCTCTTTAATAATTCTTTGGGCAAAGTGAGAATAATTAGAAAAAGCACTCACAAATTATGACTCATAAATTAGTTTATCTAAATTAAGTTTTTCTAGAAAAAAAAATTAACTGCTTAAAATTTAAACAGAATTTGAATAGATTATTACACAAACTTTTTTTTATATAAATATACTTCAGAAACTTTTTTTATTAAAACGCTGACTACCAACTATGAAATATCTCGTAGGTTGTTGACTTGCCCAGGATGCCTACAACGAATTATCTCGTCCTTTCATTACTTGCCATATTTGTACATCTATGAGGAAACTCATAGCATAAAAGTGTTAATATGAATAATGGCCTCAGGAAGGAGAATAAAAAATCATGTTTGGCTTATATGAACAGAAAATGCAATTATACAAGCAAGTTTATGCATGAATTATCTCATAGTTGGCTTCCGCGAAGAGGTTTCTGTTACATAAGCCTACTACAAGATAATTCAAAGTTTTTTTTTTAAGTTTTTTGATTATTATTACTTACTATTATAAAAATATAATATAATTAAACCAAATTAAGTCTTTAGACCTGCATTGTGAAAAATTCCATGATAGTCAGCGTGTTAAAAATACATTTTATGTCGGCTGTTTTGTTGACTTAAAAAATGTTTTATTGTGGTGATGAAATAATTTACATATGAATAGCAAATGATGATAATTCAATTTATTTCAGGCTGAAATGTTGTATGTACATGTTGAATTTTGAAATAAACATTTACTTCTATGTTCTCCTATTAAGAAGAGCACTAGAAACTTTTTCATAAACAACAAATGTTATTGCAGTTGCAGGAGTTACTTTCAGCAAATTTGGCAATATCCCTTTGTAGTAACCATAAAATCCTTCATACCTAAACAGAATATTCTATTTCAGTAACATTGTAACATTCTGAGTATTTTTCAGCATTCATAAACCAGGGGTGCAGAAAATGTTTCAGGGCCCAAAATTTCCCCAGAACACAATATTTTCTCAAAAATTTCCCCCAAAATGAAATTTTTTATAATTAAAAATAGTTTTTCAATTGAACTTCTCTAAGATAAATCTAAATTTTAATGAACTTATACTCTTTTACTATTTCTTGCATACTTATAACCTAACCTCAAAAGTGCCTCTTGTCTTGAATTATTAGTATTATTACTATTTTTCTCAAATATGAGCTACCTTTTAAAAGTCTCCTTTTTAACTCAACTTTTAAGTCAAGAACATCTATGTTATTAAACAAGAACGAAATTTTCAGTGAAAATTACCCATCTTATCATAAATGCGTTGTTTTTCCTGCATAACAATAAAAAAGCAAGGAAAAGCCAACTTTCAGGTATTCAGTTAGGAGTTTTTCAGTTAGGATCCGTAATTTTCCCCTCTACATCCATAACTCTGTGGTTTTAAACTAATTACTGAAGAAGTTTGAGAGTATAATGCCATCACTAGCCAAATTATTTGATTTGTCAGCTATTGACAACTAATTTTTTGAATTTTTCTTTCTAACTTGGGCAAAAATTTCCCCAGAGCTGGCTGAATTTCCCTTGAACATTGTTCGGGTGCTTGGACATATTCTGCACCCCTGTCATAAACTTAGAGCATTAATATGCAACTATACCAATTAACATGCTAATACTAAGCAATATAAAAACTCTTGATCAGAGTATGTGAGATGGGGAAGTGAAAGTAATTTGGACTAGTAAATATCTTGGAAATGAGCATTTTTGGAAAGATCAGATAACATTGGATTGGAAAGATTGGACTCATCAAAAATTATTTTCTTATACATAATTACTAAATGAGATTCTTCTATCTTACAATGGTAATGTATTTTACAATACTAAAATATCAGGGGCATTACAGTAGGCCTAAGCAAAACATGGGAAAATTAACTACATAAATATAATTTATAAGTTAATTATAAATATAAAAAGAATTATGGAGATTGATCTTTCTTTATGCAATTTGCCTTTTCCCTTATGAAAGTATACAGCACTTGCACGGTACTACTATCAACAGGAGAACTGACCTTATTTGGCATATACTAAGGATTATAAACTATAGGACCTATGAGCAATTCTTTCTAATTAAGTATACAATGGTCATCTTGGTTGCCCTCAAAATAAAATCCAAAGCTAAGATTATTCATTCATTTCATTTCCATTCTTGCATTATTCATTCTTGTAGAAGTAGTCTCACAAATCAGCCAGTGATAAAAAAATTAGGCCTTTTATATTGGATGAAAAAAGGTCAAGTTTTTTCTAATTTAAAAATATATATTTTACTAAAAGGATCGTGAGGGATTCATGAGGAATTTTTACTGTTAAATAAATACATCTTTGACAAGCATTAAAATACAAGATACAAATTTTCAGAAACAAACATGTATAAGAAAGTTTATTATTTGGCATTTCAAATAAATATTAAAACAATATAACACTGTTTTATGTCATAAGTGTGCAATTTTGAGTTTATTCTAAACCTCTCTCTAGATATGTTATGAAATTATGAGTATAGAAAATAAATATGGACTAGTTAAACATTGTACTAAAGCCGCTAACCAAGTTTCAAAAAGAAAATTATATTAAGTTATCCAACTTGCACTTCCAAATTAAAATTATCCCTGTTACTAAAAAAGTGGAAGTTTTTTAAAAATGAAGAAATATAAGTCCTGTATCATAAAACTATTTACATACATTGAAAAGGTTCTAGTACTCAAAAATTAAAAGTAAATAAAATTCCATGTTAGAAGTACATCACTAAAGGAATGTTTTTTCGGATTTCAAACTCAGGATTTTTGAGTGCTAACACTAGTGAATTAAGTTTTATTGATAAAAGATAATTTTGATGAATGTTTAAACTGTGGACATGATAAGAAAACTAATGTTTCAATGGTTTTGTTCAATTTCATAGTTAGTTTCATGTTATAATATACAAATGCTAATAAAAATTACTGAACTTCAGGATGAAAACATAATACACATGTTTTACAAACATGACCAATGACCATACATAAAAAGTGAACAGATATATCACACTGTAAACCATAATTCTTTTCCAGTCCCTCCTTTCAAGCGAAATAAATGTATCAATTTCATATCACAAAATATCCACCATCAGGTGCAGAATGTTGAATTATAAGTTACACAGAAACTTTTAGTTCTAAAACAATATATAGGTCATAGAACATCTTCTTCAGGAAAGATGGTTTCAGGTTCAGAAGTATGTGTCAGTTTTTCATAAATGAGGAAGACGATACAAATGTTGGGAGTTACATGGAGGAAGTATGCAGGCAAACCCTTGTAAAAACCTCTCATACCTTCGTACCTAAAGATAAATACAGCACCTGTCTATGATCCGATTAAATGAGAAAGATTGACATGTTAATTAGAAACTTTCCTCAAGACCTTTTTCATTTTATAGAACCTTTGAACTGACCTGTTTGTTGAGTTTAATTGTGAAGCTAATTGTAAACTGAACTTCAAAACTTTGAGATTTGTTCTTACAAAAATAGAGTAAATCTATCTTATAGAGATAGATACTTTTAGATCAAGGGTGTCCAACTTCCAAGTACTCGAGGGCCAGAATCAAAAGAACAAGTCGAGTCGAGGGCCGCAAAATAATCTGGCTCCTTTTTATCCATGATATATTTTTCGGAGGAAGTCTAATACAGAATTTTTCCGGCAAGGGAGAGACGAAGGTTATTTACATGGTTTGAAAGTACACTTAAATTTTCAAATATTTCATAAGGTATATAAATTTTTTACCCTACACCTGATACCTTAATACTGAACATAACTTAAAAATAGGAGTCTTCCTCCAGAAAATATTTGTTAATTTCCCTAGAAATAGTGTTTCATATCATTTTTGGATACTCCACTTTGGCCCTTCGTGTGATTAAAGTTGACCAAAGCCCCATGACCCCTTGCTACATACTTGTATAACTACCTCCCACTAAACCTCAAACTTTTCATTTTTCCCCAAAGAAAAAGACCATAACTACTCCATAACCTACTAAGAAGTAAATAGGGAGGTTAGGGGTCCTTCCTGAAAAGTTTTGAATTTTAGTATGCTAGTGTTTTGAAGTTACTTTTGAGGGGGTTCAGGGGGTTTTGTGAGTTGGAAAAAAAGACCCAGCAAGCCATATGCAAACTGCAGGAGGCCAGTTGGAGATCCCTGTTTTAGATTATTAAATTTTGTACTGAGATTGAAGAGGAGCACCCTCCTTCCAAAAAATATATTTAGGCCATTCTCCAAAATATGTGGATTTTGATCAAATAAAAAGGGAAAAACAAAGGCGAGTCCCCAAAATATTTTCTTCAACTACAGCACTGGTTAAACTACATATTTAAATAGTGCCAAGTTGATTTTTTGCTTAGGAATAATAGCATCAGTATTTTGAATAATCTGAAAATTCTTTCCAAACAAATCTTTGGTCAAAAAGCATTTTTTTACATACTTAAGACGAATTGAGCTACTTCTCTAAACACCCTCTAAATTAACATTTTCAGACCTGGCCACCCCAAATTTTATAAGGGGGTCCGGTACCAATATAAGGGTATAACAGACCAAGATAAGGGTAATATTAGCTTTCACAGGGTTAAAAAGATAAATGCTTTTATAGTCTATTTTTGGTACTAAACCACTTCAAATTATTTTAAGACAACATTTTAATACTTCATGAAGCTTCCTAAAGAATTGTAAAGTTATAGGAGAAAATATAGAAATGTATTTATTAGACAGTAATACCAATGCTAAAAAAAGAGGTTTACGAAACTGAAAATAAACCAATAAATAAAACAGACCAATAGCAAGTTACCAGGCAAAGAGAAAGCGGTTTTAACTAACCTCCATGTTCTTTTAATAACTTCCAGAACACCAGAGTACTCTTTATATTGATCCTGCAACCTTGCTCTTATCACTTGATATGGGTATGTTACACTAGCTGCAAATAGTTTCGACAAGGCAGCAAATGAAAGGTATTGCATAGTACCCTAAAAGAGAAAACATGTTAAGAGCAAAATTTTTTGGTATACCTTTTAAGTTGGAAAGTCTTTATATCATAGGGATTTTTGTTTTCATATTTATGAGTGCAATTTCTTAAATATGTTTCGTTTTTTGTACATGTAGATAAGGTAGTAGCAAGAAGTTCAAGTTTTTGTCAGTGTTGTACAAATATATTCTATAATCCAATTACACCTAAGAATCCCTTAATTTTTTTTTAGTATTTAACATTATCTTTTTATCCAGATTTAAAATATGAAAGTCAATTGCACATGATAATGTTGAAAACATTATGTTTGTTTCTGACCCTGAATTATAATTAATCCTTGGGGGTTTGGTTTTTTAAACATAATATTGGATATTTGTAACTACTATAAGTATGACTAAAAAATAAAATGTCCAAGATCTTGTGATTGTTTCACAATATACATTAACAAAAACAATAGTTTAATGTTATAAATCTTTGAATTCTTTCTACTTTTATAAGATTTCATGGAAAATGAGAAAGGTCTAGGTTAGGTTCTCCTCTAAGTTCTCTAATATACAGGATGAACCAAAAGTCCTGCCCTTATTATAAAATTCAATAACAAAAAAAAGATCAAAGAAGGCGGTTCATTGCATTCTTCTGGGGAACTCAAAAATTTTATTACAAATTTCAGATAGATGGTGTCACAACTAAAAATCAACAACAAAACAAACCCAAAAAGAAAATCCCCCATTAAAACCCAATAACAAAAAAAGAAAGAGAAAAATATGTTTGTTTCTTCCCAAACAGCATATTTTCTCATTTTGGGTTTTTTTTGTGGCGCCATCCATCTGAAATTTTGTTAACTCTTGATTTTAAAAAAAAATTGTAATAATTTTTAAATTCCCAGAAGGATGCAACAAACCGTATGTTTTATCTTTTTTTTTTTTGTTATAGAATTTTATAATGGGGGCAGGACTTTTGGTTCACCCTGTATATACTTATAGGCCAGAGTTTCCCAACCTTTTTACCCTCACGGAACCCTTGTGACAATGTTTCAGGGAACCCCTAATAATAACTTAATATTACATAATATTTTACGATTTTTATAACAGGATATAATTTTGTTCGTTTTAAAACAAATGCAATCAGTGTAAAAAATAAATAATACCTACTTGATAAAAAAAATTTAATTATCATTAATTGCTACATACAAAATGCAAATCAGCCAAAAAATGAAACAAATTCTCAAAAGAAAATGTCAACACTGAATGAATTGAAAAACTATTGGACATTGGTAAATGATTTTTGCTTAGGCTTTTTCAATTTTGTGAGGAAATATCTAGGTTGTTTTTTTGCTCTCCCAGAAAATATTTGGGGATTTTAATTAAAAGTATTGTTTCAACTTTACCCCTTGATTTTAGAAAGTTCCTTTGAACACTTGAAAAGACAATTTCAACTATTTTCCATTTCATAAGCCCTAGGTAAATTGGGGACGGGGGTCCTTCCCAGAAAATTTTTGAATCATAGCATGCCAAAAAGTATTATGGTACTTTCTGCATCTGGAACAGTCATTGAGTGTTCATATTGCTTACAGAACCCTTGAGAATTCTTCACGGACGCCTGGTTGGGAAACGCTGGTATACGCTATTAACTAATGGGACTTACTAATTTCTCATCTATGGGAAGGTTATAATAACTAGTATAATGTTTCTTCATCTCTTCGTAAGCCATAAACTGAAGAGCTCCATGGGAAACGCCAAAAATTCCAGGCACAAGACCCTAAAAAAACACATACTTAATTAAAAGAATCAATAATATAATTTTATTTTCTTTAAAAAATGATGATACATACCTTATACATTCCTGTTATACCTTCGTGGCGGTATATTTTGACTAGAGCATTTAACATGCCAGTGTAATGTTTTGATGGTGGTAATCCTGAGTCTGTGGAATACTGCAGACACATTCGGGTTTTTACAACCCATATTGGATTTGTCAGAAGTAATGTAACAATACCTAGGAAGGTAACATAATAAATATGATAAAAAAGTATAAATATTTAAACTAAAATGATAAATATGTATAAGCGGGAAACAAACCTGCTTCAGCAGCAGCAAGCATGTGACTTCCAGCCCCTAGCATTTTCTTATTGCTACTTTCCAACATCCATGTTTTAATTGCATTATAGCTAAAATATTACAAAAGTTAGTTCAAATTAACTTACTGCTACAAAATTATTTTCAATATTTTGTCTAATTATTTGAAAAAAATATACTAAATAAAAGGAAAAAATTGCTTGTTTGAGGATTTAGAATCTGGACAAAACATCAATTGTTTTCTTTATATGTCAAGTTTTTGAATTTTTACGGCTTAAATCCTTTTGTACGATGATCTAAGAAAAAACAACTAGGTATCTAGAGGGGTTTTAGCAGGGTTGGCACGGTTTAAACCATTTGGTTTAAACCAAATGTTTTTTTTTCATAAAAAAAACAAATGTTTTTTTTGGGGTTTTTTTTTCAAAAAAAACTTAGCTAAACTTTTGGGTTTAAAGTCGTTTATTGATTCAAATATTGTCTTTTGAACAAAACATGTTGAATGCTTCTGACATTAATGCTGTAAAGCTATGCAATTTTTTGAAAACAATTAGCCAATTGAAATTTTCTAAGAAAGTTTAGTCTCGTAAGTTTTTTTTTATAAAAGCCTGGAGTGGTTTGGTTTTGAAACTTGTTTTTTTTTTTAATTCATTAAGAACTAGATATTTGAATGCATAATAAAAATCAATTGGTTTTTTTAATCAACTAATCACCGGATTTTTAAATTTGCATTATAAAGAACCACTTGGTTTTTTAATGCTCTAAAAAGACTCCCTTGGGTTTTTTTTTATAAAAAACCAATTTGTTTTTTTTAATTCATTTAGAACAAGACTAGATATTTGAATGTATCATAAAAACCAATTGTTTTTCTTTAATCCATGGGATTTTTAAAAACCTTATACAACCTAAAACATTATACAATAAAAACCTAAAACATTATAAAAACCAGTTGGTTTTAAATGCTCTAAAAAGACTCCCTTGGTTTTATTTTTTATTTATAAAAAAAAAACTATTTGGTTTTTTTAATTCATTAAGAACTGGATATTTGAATGCATAATAAAAACCAATTGTTTTTTTTAATGAAATAAGCACTGAATTTTTAAGTATAATATGCATTATAAAAACTAGATGGTTTTTTAATGCTCTAAACAGACTCCCTTGGTTTTTTATGGTTATGTATAATTTTAACTTTTTTTAATTAAATAAAATTAATTTTAATTAATTAATTAAGTCACTTAGTTAATAGCTGAATTGATGAACTATTTATTAAATGCATTCATAAATGAAAACAATCAGAAATATTTGTATTTATGTGTTAGGGAAGAATTTCAGTAAAAAAAACCCGGTTTAAACCAAAAAAACCTGGTTTAAACCAAAAAAAAAAATGGGTTTTTTAGGTTTTTTTCCAACCCTGGGTTTTAGAATATGGAATATAACGTGGGGATCACCATAGAAAAAGGGACATGTGTTGTGTTGTTCAATTTTTGTAAATCAGAAATAGGAAAAAAATAACAACTTTAACAGATTTTTTTCATAATTTAAACAAGTTAGCATAGGAAGTAATGTATTTTAAGAGCAGTATTGATTTTTTCTTAAATTTAAATAAATTATTGATACCTCTCAAATTATAAATTACATAATTAATATTTAAGAATATTGTTAAATAGCAATTCATTTTTAAATTTGGTATTTGTTTTGGCCCTTGAGCTTCATCTAAATATGAACCGCGGCCCACGGGGCAGAAAAGGTTGGGCACTACTGATATACATACATAATTCTTGACACATTGATATTTTCTCATAATTATTAGCAAATAAGGTCTGGATAACTATGATTCAATTTAAAATGTTCTTAAATAGGAACACTTTGTTTTAGACTAGTATTCACTGCTAAGAATCAGAATTTTTCTCCTTAAATGCAAATATATAGGATAAATATCAAAAATTTGATATAATCCAATTCATATACATCAAAAATATCTGATATTTTGATATATCCCTGACTTATGGAGAGATTTAACCTCAAATTAATTACATAAATCATCAAATACAATTATAAAGTTAAGTAAAGTACTTACAAAAGGAAATAGAACCCCCATGAGCAGGATGCTCCCCAAACATTGGGTGTAACGCCTCTGTAAAGACCTCTAACACCTTCTTCTTTGATAATTGTACTAACAGCATTTCCTAATCCATGGTAAGTAGGCCTAGTCAATAGTTGTCCATCATTTACTGAAACAATATTGTATACTTTAAAAAGGATGCTAGTAAAATATTAAGCTGTCATAGTCAAAACACATAAATAATACAGTGGAAGCTCTTATAGAGACCTGCTCTTATAAAAATCCTCTCTTATAAAGACCCAAAAATTAGTCTACTACCCAACAGCACTTTTGTGCTCTTATAGACACTAATCTTCGAATTGATTCAGCTTATCGAATACTTTCTTGGATCAGTTTGTTTGCGTCACACATGAATTAGCCAGTAAACAAATATCAGAGTATGACAAACAGCACCAAGCAGCGACTGCATCTTTATCTCGCTTGCTTTCCCCCCAGGTAACCAGCTACTATCCTAAACGAAATCTTGCGCTACCCAATGCCTTTGTTGAGACTTTAAATTTATTACAAAAATCAATGTTATAAGAATTTAAAAATTTGGAAAACCTGGAAATGTATTGATTTATCTTTCTTTATTTTCAATTTTTTGACTAAATTTTAAGGCATACATTTTTCAAATTGCATGCAGATGCAGGTGAAATTGATGAAATAAAATTTTGTTAAGTCTATAATACATGTTAAGTTTATAATACACTTACACATATGATTCATAACTAGACTAAAGTCAAAATTTATTGTTATGGCACAGTTACGACTTTATTGTATGAAAAATAAAGTTGTAAAGACAATTTTAAGTGTCTTTTTAACCAATTTTTTTCATGAAAGTAAAAAAGCTTTCAAAAATAGAACCTTCTAAGATTAAATTTTTTATAATAAAATTGAAGGAATTTCTCTTAATGAGGTATATTCTTCATACAAGTAGGACTTTTAAAAGAAGTTTTTGATTTTTACTTTAGGTGTTAAGCTATCAATTAATTTTTTTCTAATTTGTTTTTATGATAAATTGAAAAATTAAATAGCATCTAACTAATTTTTCACAAAAATGGGCCCCCTATTACAAACCTGGATCAACCCCTGGCTTAACTAATACTACACCACAAATATCTGTGAATCAAAGTACAAATAAATGATACTTTTACATGTGTAAATCAAAACCATTTGGGTTGGTTTGTTAGTGTTACAGAAATAACAGCATTTAGTGTCACAAGACCAAACTGACATCAAGACTATGTGTGAATTAAACATGTTTGTCCAGTCCTATTTCAAAATTAAAGGCCCTCAGATTTTAATGCATCAAATTTGTTTTTCTTACCGTTTACTTATGACAAGGTATTACTATTGGTTAACTGATTGTTGAAATTCAAGGTAGGCACTGCTGACAACTTATATGATATGATTTTTAATAACACCATACACCTATGGCCAAGTGGGATGTATTCCTGCATACATCAATTCAAAAGCCACCACTACAGGGCTAGCTTATGGCTGAAAGGTACTTATCCATTAGCCAGGCCCAAATGTCACCAATTGTGAACCAAATGCTTGCCAAGCAAAGCGAATGACAAGAACAATCAATGGAAAACGAAACGAATGCACCACAGGCAGATGGGCACAGCTGGAATAAGAGTCCTCCATTTGGCAACTCGCCTTGCGGTCGCCAAGTTAGCGGTACGGAAGTTAGCGGCATGATTAGTTATAGTACACAGTTGGCGGTCGCCAAATGGAGGACTCTTATTCCATCTGATCCGGCAGATGTTCTTTTGAAGGAGGTGACTGTTGAAACAGAGAATTCCTTAATTCATTCCACATTATTTGCCGATTTTTCGCTTGCGCCGCACTAACGGATAAGTACCAGCTAAAATAATGGATATATTCCCCAATATAACCTCAATTTTAAGTGCAAAATCAACAATGAAGAACTAAACAATAATACTATTTTTCTGAAACACTGACAATCATTATCATACACCATTAGAAATCAAAAGAGAAACTACAATTCTGATTTAAGGGAAGGGAACAGCTTTAGAAACAGTCCTCAAACTGCAATGTATACCCACCACTCAAATAATTACCCCCCTACTGAGCTATATATAATAACCAAATCATAATAAATATAATGAGCTAGCTATATTAAGGGATTTTCATAATGTTAAAGTATAGGAAGTTTGCACTCCAGGTTTATATATAGCTCAGTGATGATGACAACACTCAAGCATGTTGCTGTGGGAGTTGTATTTACACATGGTGTCTGGAGGACTAAAACTGTTCCAAGGGCGGAGGTTTTGGAAGGCACTATTAAATAGTCAGGTACAGTCAGTTCTTGGTGATTTTTTGCACTACACCTCACTAAAAAGTAAATTAACACCCTAGTTAGCAGTACACAAAAAACAGTCAACACCAGACTTTAAATGAAACCAGTTATTTAAGCCTCAAAACACTTAGCATGAAATTTAACCTACCCATCAAGAATATTTTCCAAATGCAAAATTAACACCTAAATTTAATAAAAGTATTAATGAAACACTTCTGGCCTTATCTACTGCCACCTGCCCCGCAGTTAATCATTGGTTAAAGTAGGATTCCACCAAACAGAGTCAGTGAAAAGCTTATTTTCTTTCTTTTCTGGTGATTAACCACCCGTTAAATGGCAGTGAATAAGGCCGTAATCAGAATATACAGGGGTCCCTGGTGGGCACAGATCTCACCTCTTAGTTAAATAGAAAAAGATCTTTAATTCTCAGAACAAACTACACAGTGAGAAATTTGAACCTATTAAAGCAATTTCACCTGTAACTATTACCCTTTCTTAGAGATCCCATGTCCTAAATAGCTTCAAAATCTTAATGTGTAAAATTTTAGAACCCTCCAGTTTAAATTTTAAAATCCGAAACTAGTTCTCCATTCATAATTGCCGGGCAAGATAGCATGAAGTTGAAGTTAATTACTTCCGTAAAATGCAATAATTCATGATGTACACGAATATATGCATTTCTACAACAAAACAAACATTTATAATGGAACTCCACTTTGATTTCTTAATATCAAAACAATTAGCATACCGGCAAACCTGATTTTCAACAAATCCAAAGGATGTAAGATTACTGTCGATGTAACTCCACCACTAATACCGGCGAGTAGATGCTCGAATTTAATGTGAGCAAAAAAACTGACAGGGGTTCTCTTCGACTCAGAAATCATGAAAAGATATTAATGGCACACAACGTGCTTCACTCAAGTTAAAAAGTATCAGAACGTTCTTTGAAAAGTAAATAATCCGATGGATTGCGTCATTACGGAAGATCAAAGCCAAAGATCAAAGCAAAGACAAACTTCCGCTGTTGCCGTTCATTTTTTTATGCTGCGGGAGGAGGGGTGACTTTAAGAAAATTGGAGTTTAGTTGTTCTGTGTCAATGGTTACTCTGTATTTTAGAGAAAGTGGGGACACATGGACTATAAATTACGTCACACTATCAAAACTATCACTGCACACTATACGACGTCACACATTTAAGGTAGAGGGGGGAGGGTTCTGTAAGTCTAAATCTATTATAATGGCCAAAGAAGAAAAGGAAAAAGATAAGAAAGAGGCCGTTAAAATATTACGAAAGCATGCACATGTGCTTGATAATTTTTGACCTCCTTTAATATCCCCCTTGTCATGGACGTATATAAGGGGGGTTAGGGGGTTCAGACCCCCCTTAGCCCAAGCCTCTTATGTCAGCCAAACAGAAAGGTTCCTGTCCCAAATATCCAAAAAATGCGTGAAAATACAACTTTTTCGGATCAAATTTCACAACATTTTCTGGGGGAGGACCCCCAGGCCCCCCTTTTTTTCTTGAGAGCATGTACTAACCTCAAAAATTCGCATTTGGCCTACATTTTATTTACTCGAAAAGGGAAAACTGTTAGATACATTTGCGGTTCCAGAACCCCTTCGAATCAGTCTAGTAACCAGTAACGGCTCCCTAGCCTGAGGTCTTATATGGTTTTGACCCCCCCAGTCAAAAAGTTTAACTTACGCATACTCCATGTTATCCCTCCTCGTGATAAAGGTCAACCTAAGCCTTTATAACCCTTTAATACGCTCAGAGGGAATTTCAAGGTATAACACCTCCCTTTCGAAACCTCAAACTTTTACTTTTTCTTCATAGAAAACGACCGACTAAAGCTACTCTTTAATGTAACAGGGGGTTTCGTGGGATCTTCCCACAAAAATGTTTAAATTTTAGTATGCTAAAAAGTCTTCTAAAGCTGAGACACTTCTTAAATAGTACCCTTTTAAAAACTATAATACATATTTTCTCCGTTTTCCAATTTTAAGTGTTCATAGATAAAATGTGTCATTTATGATTCACTATGAACTGTCAAAATCATTTTTACTATCCAGTTCAAAATAAATAGTTTCATTCCGTGCTCTATTTTTAGAAATAGACGTGCTGGAACTGTGTAACCTCCTCTAAGGTTAAAAACATTGTATACTAATATGCTATTAAATATACTTTAGGGATTCCTAAATCATGCAACTCAAATGCGACCTCTTTTAACTCTGTTTGGTTGCACACTTGCTTCTATATGTCTTCAACTAAAGGCGAGTGTTTTTTTACAGTTACCCATATATACTACAGTAAAAATGCTTCAAAACCTCGCTCTCAAAGCTTTTCTTGTTCCTTCCGGTTCCAAAACATAGTAGGATAATTTCGGGGGAGATGGAGATACTTTTTGGTCGACGCGTTTCTTGGTCACCCTGGGTCACCCTAACTACCTCAAAATGAACTCAAAACTACAGAACTACAAAGTTCTAATTTTTAACTTTGTAATTAATGCGTAGACTTTTCACGAGGTTTTTTACATAAATTCTTCAAATAGTTACTAAAATTTAATACGCAGGTCCACACCCAAGGGGGATTAAAGATTCATCCCCCGAAATTTTGGGAACTCGGGATTATTCTATAAAATGTTAACATCAAATACACCAAAATTCAAATACTATACCTTTAAATTTCCTACAGAGCTATACATTTAAACTGTAAAATATACAATACATGTGAAGTTGTCTTAGGAATATTTTTGAGCCGCTCCCCTATTAGAAAAAAGTCTGTTACGAACTGGAAGAAAAATTTTTTACATGCTCATTCATTGAGTTAATTTAGTTAACCTTTTAAACGCCGTAATTCAAATTTCAAAGTAAATGTTCTGCTTTTTGGCTTAAATGGCTTGTTTCATCAATATTAAAACCAATCTTGCCTTTTTTTGGCAGAAAAAAAATCCTAAGGGTGATTTTGAGGATGTTCCCGTTTGGGAACATCGGCGGGGGTGAAGTTTTTAGGGGGGTTTCCAAAGGGCATATATTTAACAAATAATTCAAATAAAAATACTGAAATCTGTTTCTACTTAATAATTTGGGATATCTTTATGATATTGAACAGTTTCTGCATGTTTATTAGCCATAGTTGAATAATTGGCTAAAATTTAGTGATTTTCATAAGAAAAAATTCACATTTTTATTACATGCGAGACACTTTTTCTTAAAATGTTCTTATACTATATGTAATATTTCGGTATAAAAGATACGAAAGGAGTTTTCCAATGATTTTTGAAGGGCAACAATTCTGCTCCCCTGTGAAAAATTACCTTTAATTACTTTCCTATACGGATACCCAGCAAAAAATCCCGGTATTTCATTCAAATCTAATTAGCTTCCAAAAGTGATAATCATAATTATCTCCATTCATTCAATAAGGCTGAGTTTCTCATGGACGATTTCAAACTGAATTATATATATCTTGAATCCAACTTACGTTATAAGAATCTTTCAGCTGTACACAATTCTCATCATTTTCAAAATTCTTCAATATTTTATCCAAAATATTTATTTAAAAAAAGATCAAGAACAAAATAAGTACCCAAGTCTTTAGAAGTGCTTCAAATATTCCCTTTGTATAATCCTTTATGATTATTACTTAAAATTTATGGGTAGAAAAGTGAAAAAAGTGATATTTTCGTGGTAATCTGCTATAAATATTCGGTAATTATTCCACCATAATTCAGGTGAAAAAATTGAAATTATTGATTTAGATACTAAAAGTATCATTTTAAACTAGTTTTAGATCTTTTGAGACATAAAAAGTCCAAAAAATTAAAGGGAATAGGAAATAACTTGAGTTTTTACATGGCAAAAAATCCCCATAAAAACTGTACTCCAAACGCCGATGTTCCCATTTGGGAACATAAATAGTGAATTGGTAATTACTCTCTAAAAATAACATACAAAATTCTTCTGTTATGCCAAATGGAAAGATGCGTACTGCAGCTACTAAAACACAGCAAAATTATTTAAAAATAATTTTATTTAAAATTATCAGAAATTGAAACTTGTATAACTTTTGAAAGAGCCAAAAATCAGTAAATTTGACCTAAATTCTATAAAAAGGATTAAATACAATGTGAAAAATAGTTGCATGTAAAATAAATTCATATCTTGATGTAGCTCTCTAGCAAGTATCATTTTCTTGCATAAAAAATTAAGTGGTAAAAAAATTCCCTCAATTGATGTTCCCATTTGGGAACATCGGCGGGTAAAAGGTTAATTTTATTATCACTTGCTTGGAAAAGTTAGGGAATATTTCTTTGTATTGAGAGTAATCCCGTATGTTTTCGTACCCGTATGTGTGCGTAGGCTTTTATCTTGTTTTGAATAGTTACTTTGGTTTCTTCGGCATTTGACATGGAATTGTTTTAAAATGTAAATAAAATATTTGTTTATGAATTTATAAGTTTATCATTTTTAGTTTTGAATATTTAGTAAATTTTAATTCAGAAAATAATATCAGCTAGTAATCTTTTTGAAAGTTTATTTTTTGTTCTTTTTTATCATTATTAACCTTATTTTCATTGAAATTAATTTTGTAAAATTTTATTAAATAATATTTTAATAGAAATATAATAGTATTGTTGTTAAAAACTTCATTTTAAAAACATCTTAAATCATTCTTCTTTTTAAAATTTTAAACTAATTAACACATGAAAAACCTTTCTATTTTCTAAGACTTTTTCTGGTATGAGTGTAGAAACAGACATATTTAAGTAATACAATCGACTCCGCTTAGATAGTGTGATCACTTTTGTCGAAGAGTTAGAATGATAAGCAATATTCGATTGATAACAATAAGCGATTTTAAGCGAGAAAGTTTCAAATAGTGTAACTATAGTTTTGCATTTTAATCAGAAATATGTAAAGCTATGTAGTGATGATGTTGTGTATGTGAATAAAAAAAATAAAAATAATTGAAGTATTTAAAACGTTTCCCTAGTTTGTATTTTGCAAATTATACATTCTTAAAGAACAGTGGAACAGAGTAGAACATATTCACAAAGAATTCACAACCCCTCCTGCGATCTAAAATGTGATAATGCATCATCTACATGTGATAAAATTATGCGCGTTGACTCTATTAAATACTTAGGACTCCAGTTTGATAGCAATTTAAAATGGAAGACTCATATAAATTCTTTGTTAAACAAGCTAAGGTTTATTAATTTGAAATTTTTTAGGCTGAAACGTATTATTGATCATAAATTTCTAACTTCTCTATATTTTGCCTGGGTTCAATCTTCAATAAACTATGGAATAACTTGCTATGCTTCTGATTATTATAACAACATAAAACCTCTAAACCACCTTCAAAATAAAATCTTATCTCACATAAAAGGTAATTCTTTAACAAAACCTATTTTGACTGTAAGAGAACTCTATATTTTTCGACTATTACTTTTCATTTTCAATAATAGGTCCTTCTATCAATTAAAAACAAGTAACTATTCTCTTAGAAACATTCAAGGAAATTATTTTATTCCAAAGTCTAGCAAAGAAATTTTTCATGAGTCTCATGTCTTTCTAGGTCCCTTTCTATTTAATAAATTAAACGTAACTCTTAAATCATCTAATAATAGAACTGAATTTAAAAATGGTCTTTATGATTTTATAGCAAGACATAACAACATCGAGAAATTATTTAATTTAATCAAATAGAGTCAGCGCAGTTTCGTTGCCAAGGCAAATAAATTATGAGTGTAGTACCATGGACGAGCTATGAGCTCTTTTGGTACTCATAACTATATATTTTTTTTTTTGTATGTATGTCTGTGTTTGTCTCCCCATTTTTGTCTTTTGTTCTTTATGTATCTTTGTGTTAATAAATTCTGAAATTCTGATTCTGATATATTACTAATAAATTAATCACTCATTTTGTATGTTGATGTAGTAAAATTGGCCTTCAAACTTCAAAGGGGGGGGGAAAAGGAGGGTTTTAGGGGATTTACCCCTAATTTTGATAATATTAAGCGAAATATTGATCATATAAAACGGCGCGTTTTAAGTTATTAACACATTAAGTTAATTAGAAGTGATAGGGATGGGTCCATTTTGATAACATTGTCCGATGGATAACATTAACCGTGATCACATTAAGCGGAGTCGACTGAATTTTGGAAATCTCTTCCATTCTACTTAAGGACTGATCTCGTGACACGGGAAATGACCCAACTCAAGGTTGTAATAGTGAAGAGGAAAATCCGATTGTTCAAGGTGAGAAAGGGAAAGAGATTATGATTCTTCACTTTATTAAGCTATTATTTATAAGTAAAACGGAAATAGTTTAGAGAGGGTATAATCTCAATAAATTCTTGTATAAATTCATCTTAATTTTTTTCGTGAGTTCTAAATACTCAGAATTTTTTTACTGGTAATTAAATGTTGGGAGTGGGAAAACATTATCTATACATACTAATATTACAGATAACTAAACTATTTACTAGCAAATATTTCTGAAGTTAGTTTTTAACTTTATTGAATAAATTTATTAGTCGCTTATTTTATTCCGGCATAGATTTTTAATATTTATTTACAAGGCATTGAAGATATCGAATGAAAAAATTCATACTCGCCCCCAAAAGTTAAGAAGAGGTAGTTTTTGCAAAATTTACTTAAATTAAAAATACATAATAAATTTATGACAAAAAAATTTATAAATGATGTATAAAGTTCATAGGATATAAGATTTACAGGAATAAAATATTTGAATCGTCAGTTTGAGAAAAGGAATAAGTCCAAAAAGGGGCAAATTGACTTTTTGTGCTCAAAAAGATCTACAAGCTTTGCTCTACACACGAGTGAAAAAAGGGGAACAAATAACTACCCCCTAGAAGGTATACCTCCTCGCAGATATAGCAACTTGAATTTGGCGAAATCGATGTCCATTCGTTGTATTTTTTTGATTAAATTGGAAATTTAAGTTAATTTGTCTTTCTTTTCTTTTACTCTCTGTATTGTAAACTAAGCCAAAACAAAATTTGTATTTAATTAAATTTTTTTTGCCTTTTTTTTATCCAGTGAATGTTAGTCTCCATTGATTTCACTGACATCACGTTTAAGTTTTTTTTGTTGTAATTCTTTTTGTATACCTATTTGTAAATTATTTCGTTTACCAACATGGATCTTTGTGAGATCCCAGGTGATATATTTTTTCCCTCATTCTAATTACTGGTTGTAAATAAATATTAACCTACTCCATTGATACTGTCTTAATGACTTAGTTTTATAATAATTTTGAATTTTATTTGTTTAAGTCTTTCTATTTCTCACTTTTGTGCTGTTAATTAAGGAAAATATAATTTAAATGTCAATTTAAGTGTTTTTTAAGATTATTCTTCAATTGGAAATTTCATAAGGTTGAAAAAGGGATAAGTCCATCAACTTTTTTAACTGAATAATATTTTTGAATATGCATAAATATTGTTTTCGAAGATTGTTTTAAATCCTAATTAGGGTCCTGAAGTTCCAGTAAAATTTGGTGGCCATACAATGAAAATTCCATTACTTATATACAACAGGGTTTTTTTTTCTTTTTCAATTTTCTCAAAATTTAGTTTTGAAACTTATTCCCTTTTTCAAACTGTCAATTCATTTAGTAAGCCTTATTTTAACATTTTTAAAATATTTCTAAAAACACACTTATATTAAAATTAATGATGAATAATAAGTGGGGGGGAAGAATTATTTTTATTTTTACGATTGGGGGTAAAATAAAGATTTGAAATTTTTCAATTATTAATTCCATTTTATTCAGATATAAAATTTATTTCTCAACATTTAATTCCTGTCATTTATTATTTAAAAGGATTTCTTAGAGAGAAAATGCTTTGAATGACAAAATTACTTTCCGCGAAATAAGTATTTAATAAAATTTCACATTAAAACTGTATATGCATTCATAACATGTGTGTGCTGTGTGTGGCTTTAAATCTTTTAGTTTTCAATTCGTTACCTAAAATTCTCATTAAGCGTACAACTCTTCCATGTGCTGAAAGAAAACAACTACATCACTCTTTCTTCACAGTTTAATGCTTAAGGTCGTTAGAAGGCTCATCAAAGATCTATTACGTAGTCTGAAACACAAGTGACCTATTTTCATTGTTTATACTGTACTTAAATGTGTGACATTGATGAAAAGCTCTCAAAGATCTTTCAATACGTTGAAAAATTCTTTGCCACTACTACAAAACTCTTTCAAGCCTTTCTCACAAAAATCTATATATTGATGAATGAACAAGTTTATAATTTTATAAGTTATATATAATTTGTAACTGTTTTTTATCTTTTGCTCTTAATTATAAAAGTTTTTGTTGTGTTTTAAATTGCATATACTATAAATAAAAAATTTGAAATTTATAATTTAATGAAGCATGAAAATGTAGATCCTTCATCATAATTACGTTTTTATAATTAAGGTAAAGCGGGGGATATTTGATACAGCAAAATTCAAGATGATTTTTTTACTAAAAATATCTAAAATTGACTCAATTTTATATTTTCCATTAAATATTCAAGGATAAAAATAATCAAAGAAGTTAACAAATGATCAATTTTAATAAAAATCTAATTACCTATAGAAGTAAGAAGAAAATTTTCATAAATATAATTGCTCCTGAATTAGTAAATTCAAAGGTATCTTTGTCAAAAATAATCAAGAAATTAAAAAATACGACACTAATAAATTCCTCTTCTTCACAGATGTTTCAGAGTTCCTGATTTGATCGTTTTCTCATGTATTTATCAACTGCATTTTCTTTTACAAAATTTAGAAATACGCATAGCTAAAATACGACGCAAAATATGGGAAGTTTTAAATGTATCAATGTGCCCCAAGAATGTATCGAAGTACCCCACATCAAAGTGTATCAATTTGCTCCAATGGTTATTCTTAAACAAAAACCTTTATTTAAAAAATAGGCGAAGGTTATTTAAAAATTAAATATATCCCCCTATTGGTAACAAGAATGAACTTGCTTTTGGAATTTACAGATCTCTGTATTCATATTCAAAGTAGACAGGAATATTTTACGTTTTACTTAAAAATTTACTTTTGGAAATTTTTGACAAAAAAAATTTAGTTTCTTTCATTTAAATTTATTGACTTACTGCAGAGTTTAATGGTTTCAGATATAATGCTAATGCATGCAAAGGCAACTTTTAGAAAAAAATTTGACCTAAGTATAACCTTGATAGTTTTTCAGATATTGAAAGTGTATCAATGTGCCCCTTGTATCAAATCGCCCCGTTTTCCCTTAAAATGCAAGGAAATGCAAATCTTGAATTTGAAGGAAATGCTGTTTTTGAACTCTTACGATTGAGATCACTTTAATAAGATAAATTCTTCACTTATTTAATACAGGTATTAAACCAGTCTGGTGGACAGATATTATTTGTTCAAAGATCTCCCTTAGGAGTAACATCAAGCGTCGTATTCTCTGAAAAATTTACAATAGTAGTTTATTTTATTCATTTTTACAAAAAAAAAGAGATAACTAAGTAAGCAAATTTATATTTTTTCTCCCTATTATTTACATAAAATGCTTTCTGAAGATGTAAATAATTGAGGTTCTATGAGTATTGTGAAATATAATTTGAGTAACGATGATTTTTTGTGTAGGTACCTACTATAAAAGGAAAAACTTAATAAATGTATTTTTAAAAAAAGTTGGAATTATACGGTTTTTCCAGCAATGTAATTTTAAAACAGATTTACCACTGAAGCAAATTTAGAAGACTAGATTTCTTTGTAAGAAAATTTGATTTGGAAATGTACTATGACCGAAACCATGATACACATAAAATTGAAAAGGTAGATAAAATTGTGATTGTAAGGAATGTGAATACATTATGTCCGAAACTTCGCAATACCTTTCCGAAAATAGAAATAGAAACGATAGGTACTCCTTATTCTTTAGATGAATTCACACAAAGCGCGAACGAGATACTTCGAATCAATTTTAAGTTTCATCTCCTTCGTTGACTAACCTAAAAACGTTGCGATATCACTCGCATATAACCGAAGACAAAAAAGTTCCATTTTCTCAAAACAGAAGAACTTTGTGTGATGGGTCAAAGTATCCAGTATGTCATCATAGTTTTTTCCTACGACTTTTTGAGACAAAATACTTCCTGACATTCATTCATTACCCCTTGAAGTGCTCCAACAAGCTCATTGATACAGTGCATGCACCAGATCCGATACAGTGGGCGATTTTTACGAGCAGCCATCTCGACTGACGCTAATTGTTCTTAACTAAATTGTTCATCAAGTACTCGCTGCCACTGGACATGGGGTAAAAAAGGTGGCGGAAAGAAACTCTCTTATTCTTTAGTATCTCATCCGGATCCTCTAAAAGTAGTTGTTAGAGGGTGGGGTTTGTGGCTCTTTCCTTCCATGCACAACTGTATCTGACGGCTATCTTTATTTACGTTCGTTTCCTATAGTACATAACCTGAGGTACCAAGGCGCGAGAAGCTCACTTGTGAATTGTGGTTTTACGCTGTTTTGGTGATGCTTAATGCAGTGTGGTCAGTTATTTCAATTTAGAGAACTCAGAGAGATGGATGCTTACTCTCAATTGAATGAACGCTTATGAACGGAATACATTAAAGGTATGTTTTGAGTTAAGTTTAAGTTTAAATTGATATAAATTTCTAAACACTCATTTTAATTGTTTTATTAATATTGAATTTCAAATAATGCGTTTAAGGTTCATTGAAGCCTCGAAATAAACATTTTATTATTTAAACTAGTTGATTTGTAGCTGAACCATCTTAATCAAAATAGTGTATTTTGAAATATTTATTAAAATGAAATTAATGGGGTACTTTAAAATAGCAGATTAGTTACATAAATTAATTTTTTATACGTTTTATAATTTTATGAATCAAATTGCTTCAAGACACGCGGGACCATATTGAATCATGTTTCGTAACACGGGGTGGCAGAATTTTCAGAGGTGGCAAAACGGACACTAAAATATGAGATTTAAATAGGAATTTGCATGTTGAATTTACTGTTAATTTTTTTTAAGTTTCTTTATTTGACACCTATTTTTGTCACATAAGAAATAATATATAGGAGATTCAAGAAATTATTGTTTATTGTTCTTGCGCGCTTAAATTGAACTATGTTCACTGTTAAAATTAATTCAGAAAAAGAAGAGTTGAAGTAAGGGGTCGGCAAGAAAGTTATAAGCACAGAGCGGTTTAAACCTTAACTTTTCATATTTTTTATTTAAACTGAAATGTACTTCCTTTATGTTTTTATAAATTTTATTAACTTATTCCTACACATTTAAGAAAAAAATATATGGTTTATAATAATTTTCAATGAATCAATAATCAATGAATATCGTTACAATCGGACCCTTGAAGTGGGGTTGATTGTATCACATATAAGGATCAATTGTAACATAACACATTTTCATAGAAAAGACAGAAAATTATACAAATTTATTAACTGTATATTTTGTACGAAACACACTGAACCCATTTTTCACTGGGGCGATTGTTTTTGAAATTGTCCATGGAAACAACACACAAATATTCATCGTCTGATGAGGTTACACCAGTCTGAATATTTAAATTTCTTTTTTGTTTAGACTTCTCTTTTGCACTGGGTTTATAGGTGCAGATGGGGCTCTTTCTCCTTGAGTTTCCTTTTTCATAGTTTCATTGTCATTTTGTTCCACTTTTGGTGTTGGCTGAACAGCCTGTGGGGAGCATTTTGATATTTGTGGTGATGGCAGTGAATTTGGTTCTCTTTTATTAAGAGATGGTGTAGGTGATACAGGTGATTGCTGGTGACAATTTTCTAAGATCCCGCGCCGATAACGTATAAATTAATTATAACCCACTTTAGGGTTTTAATTTTTTCTGACAAAATCTGTATAACGGCCCATAACAAATACTCTGCTCACAAACAATACTTCTCACTGACATTCCAGGCCCCCAAATCTCAGCAGCCCCTGCCTCCATTTTTTCCTGACTAATCTGACCCTTTTTAGTTGTCCTTGTACAAGATCTCGGTATCCAAAAATCGTGAAAAAAATTTATAAGTATATGCCACTATTGTGGGTAAATGTAAATTATAAATCAATATATCGAACATATTTTTAAAAATGCGTTATTTTATACATTGGGGTCAATTGTCACATGGTACAATCTTCCCCGGCTGCTTGTTACATTTGACCCCTCGTCTCCATTTTTAATTCAACCCTCGTTTTCAAAGAAACTAAAAACAATATTAACTTAAAACTAAACAGAATATAACTATGATAAATGTAGTTTCGTTTTGTTAAAAAAGTTATTTCGTGCAACATACCTGTACTGCAGGAAAAAGAATTTCACTTGATGCTCGAAAAACTCTTTTCTAAAGTACACTGCTATAGCTCAACTGCCAGTCTTGGCGGTATCCGGTCTTATTTGTTTACAAGCCCTGCATATGATGTCTTTGTAACAGCTTGGCATCTATACTTTTCCAGGAATACGAAGTGTTATAATTGACCCGTGTTACTTTTGACCCCAGTCACCCCTACTTTCAGAACTTACGGAAATGACCACTTTTTACCTTCATTTTATTTCTTATTTTAATTAAATGAAGGTTCTGGAAAAAGCACTAAAATAAATCTTATAAACATTAATCGTTCCCTCTCACTGTAATTAATTTTTAAAAAAGGTTGTTCGGAATTATTTTTAAAGTAAAAAAATTTAAATTTCCAGTTTTCCGGTTTAGTCTGATTTTCAGTATGTTATTTTAAAACCATTTCTAAGTTAAACAGTTAAAAAGGTTATAATTTGTCTGGGATATTCCCTTTTCCACTTTTTTCAATGCACTTAATAAAATAAGAAATATTTCAATACATGGGGTTTTTTTATAAATAGAAGAAAATTACTACCTTATTGTTTACTTGAGATTTGAAACTTAACTGAGTGAGTGAGATGATTAAATTTATTTCTCAGCTATAGAGAGAAGAGAGAAAAGGTTATAAACGTTTCTTAAAATGTCATTTTAAAAAACTCTACCAAAAATATCATTTTTGTATTTTTCTATTAACACTCATTACTTCACATAAATCTATCCATTTATTATATGAGGAAAATGTGTATTTTTCTTGTTCCTAATTTAAATTTCCGAAAAACATTGTTGTAGTATGTGTTTTAGAATAATTTTCTTAAAAAATAATTTTACTAAAATTCTAATAGTAGTTTAAAAGTATTAAACATAATGTATGAATTGAGGCCTTAAAAATTAATTTATTACTACGAGACCCAGTAAAATGAAAAAGGGGACACACCTTAAGAAAGAAAGGGAACAATGATTTTAAAATGTGTAGGATAAATTTTTCTTCTTGAGAGATAATCTCTTTTTTGATTCAACATTTAATTTTAGTATTATTAAGTTTTTCAAGTATTAATTTTTTGTTATTATCCACACTATATTTTAAAAAGTTGGGGGTAAGATGAGAAGTAGGATTTATTTATTAAACTGAAAATTTTAAGTTTAAAATTTCAAAAAATTAAACTTTAATTTTCAGATTTCAGGAGATGTTTGAACACTATTGATGCATCACCTTTCAATAAACAATTCCTCGCATCTAATAAATTGACAATCGAATTGTTAAACTAACATGGAGAGGACCAATATTCAACCTTACCTATTTGGTTCATTTTTCGTGTTTGAGTAGTGCATGACATGACTAGGACATCAACTTATGTAAATATTTAGGCGCACTTTTCAGAAATTTAAGTGAAAATCACGATTGAAAAATTTTGCATCTGGTTATAAATCTAATATGAAATAATAAGTAATAACAGTTTAATTTGAAATTATTGGTATGTACTATTAATTTTGGGAGGTATAGAATGAAAAGAATAAATACCAGAAAAATAAACAATGTTCTTTTCTTTTGTTTCAATTTTTACATTTCGTGCATTATTTAGGGCCATTCCATTCCAAATCATCCAGCGAGAACTCAATTTTGCATCCTAGTTTCTCAGATTTTCATGAAATTTTGTATGATCAATGATGTATAAAGATAAGGGAAAATACCAAATTTTATCTAATTCTATCAAATAGTTTCAGAGTTAAGCCTGTTTAAAGTTTTGCCCATCTTGACTTTGATCTGATGATAGGGGGAAGACCCAATGTCTTACCTTCCTTAGGTATAAATTTTACAATAATGTATGTATTACGGGCAAAGTGATAAACCGGGCATTATTAATAATTCCCGAAGTTGAGGCGGGCAATGTGATAAATTCAATGCCATTTATCAATGAGTATTTATCACTTTGCCCAAAATACGCGGGCATTATTAAAAATGCCGGGATTTATCACATTGCCCGTAACATATACTATACTGTTTGTACATTTTTAGGACAAAATCAGTAAATGTATATTTGTATTAACTCTGTGATAAGCTAAAGCCATACTTTTTGCAAGATGGTAAAAACTGTAGAAGTATCTTCGAAAGTGTCCATCTACAACAGTCTTTCCTATTTGTAAAATGATAAAAATATTTTAATTTGTTATCAAAGATATTAATTGGAATAAAGCGGGCCACAAAAATGTTTGTCATTTGTAACTTATTAATTCATTATAATTGTAAAATGAATAGAAATATTTTTTTTATGTTTGTGACCTACTTTTCTCATTGCAATAGAAAACTAGACAAAAATATGATAAAAATTAGTAGACAATGTAATAATATCTAAGAAATCAATTATTTAAGTAAATTTGGAATTGAATTTTTTTTTCCAAAAGGAGGTGTACAAAGTTCAAGGAACCTAATGAATAAAAACAGAACGTGATGAACATTAACAGAATTTGTCATTCTGTACGCACGAGCTAAATATTTTACATTTGACAGCATCATTTATTCTCGAAAGGCTACAGTAACCAGAAACAGAGTTCCCTACGTCAAGGTTGTATAGAGTTGATAACATTTTATTTGATTACGTAAAAATTCTTTTATGGAAAAAGTAATCGAGTTATGAACTTGCGAAACGCACTTGAGTTGTTATCTTACAGATGTGAAAGAGTAGTTTCAGAATAGCACACTACAAAAACACATATTTTTTAAAAAAGAAAATATGTTGAAAAAGAAATTAAATATACTGACATGCTTTTTGATCATTTATAGATGATTAAATATCTATATAGTAGCAGAAACGGATTTAATCAAATAGTACTCGCTAGTCAAGATGATCTTGATCATGTATGTTATTTATAATATACGTTCTAATTACTATAAGACTCTATAAAATAGTTGCGTAAAAAGTAATCAAAAAATTTTCCTGATCTCGTTGAAAGTCTTAATTGATAAAAAAAAATTGTAAACAAAAAACTTAACTCATCCATTTTTTTATCCATTTAATATTTATTACTTCCAATATTCTATTAATTTAAATAAATAATATATTTAATACTAATAAGAAAATCTTTATTTGCAAATACTTAAATCGCTCATATAGTAAAAACAGAGTAATACATTTTTTACATACATATTTTTATTGAGTATACATATTTAAAAAAAGGGGGATGATGACTAAATAAATTGCAGTTAGTTTTTAAATTATTTGTAGACTTAAGACTTTGTAGACTTTCTGTTATTTACAGAGAATAAACTAATTTTTAAATAAATTGCCTACGTAAAAATAAAGTTCTCCTGACTTTAAAATCTGCAAAAAAAAAAAAAAAGAAAGAAAAAAAAAAGAAAGAAAGAAACTAACTTATTCCCCCAAACCTATATTATGCTAACTTTTTAACAAGATTTTAGAGATGAAACAACTAAAAATAAATACGCCTTTATTAGGGTGGTCCTTATTTATATGGTATTTGTTTTTAAATTAAATTAGTGACCCTCCCTAGTTTTGTGTCACTATAGAAAATAATAATGTATGCAAAATTTAAGCTCATTTGGAAAAAAAAACACGTGCCGCAAAGGCCTTGAAGTTTCAAAAAATTAAATCATTAAATATTATTTTCAACTTTTACAAACAAAATGTGTCTGATTTCAGGTTTTTAAGTTGTATAGTTCTAGAGTGTTATTAGCCGTTTAAAAATGCAAGAAAAATAACTTTACAGAAGTTCTTTTGACATAAAAAAAATATTACTACCAAAAGAGATATGATAGAAGAATGACACCTGAAACCTTACATCTATAACTATATTAGTTCATCATAAAAAAATCGTGAACAAAATATGAGAGCTTAATCTTTGGTGTTTTAGTTGTTTTGTAAAATATTTAGCACCTTTTGAAACTTAAAGGCTTTTGCGGCACGGGCTAGTATTTTTTTTCTTTTGATTGAGCTAAAATTTTGAAAAAAGATTTTATTTGGATGATGGAACAAATTGGGGCGGAGGTTGCATAAAATTACTCAAACTTTAAAAATAAGGACCACTCTAGCCTTTATACTAGCAGAAATAGTTTCAATTTTTCCTCTGTTACATAGAAGAGATTCCTTTTAGATTTAGTGAGTGGTTATTAAAATGTATTTGAGTGTAAACGTTGCTCTTTCAAAAAAATGTTTTTGTCCATCACGTATGCAGTTGTGTACACGTTTAATTTCGTCTATGAATGTTAGTTTGTGAAAGTGCTTAAACGTCAAAAATTATGTTAAAAAGTGTATAGGGGAGAGGGGGACACATTTGTACATGGAGCACAGCACATTAGAACAAACCACATATCTCTATGTTAAATTCAATTTTAAAATATGAAAAAAAAATACTAATAGGTAGATGTATTAGTACCTTCTTTTGCCTGAATTTTCAGAACTGTGGGCCCATTGGAATCTTATAGTGTTTAAAAATTGCCTGCTTTGGAAGGTGCAAAGCAAATTTTCTTCTCCTTTTATTCGTGTGAAAGTTCAATCAATTAAGTTTATAAAGTAGAAATTTTGCCTTGCATTCTATTGTGGCATCAATAAAGTTAAGTCCAAAAATGTTTTGTTTTTCAATTTCAATTATAAATATCTATTTTTTACTCTTAAAGTTCGAGATGATAGATGGGGCACATTTGAACAACTCAAAATTTCCTTCTAGGTCCTTTTTTGATTTTTGAAGGTATTTTCTTACTTTAAATGTAGTATAATAAGGTATTTTAAATTTAATTAGTTCAATTATATCTGGTATTAAACTTGAAGCTCAAAGCTTTAAAAATATTTGCCTAGTTTTAACTTATATATATGATAAAAGTTGGATAAGTTTTTTTTTCTAAGCCCTTTTAAAACCAGTTAAAGAATATATTGTTTAATACTATGAGTAAAATTTTTAATCTAATTTTTTTTTATTTAAGAAACATATCAATGAGATTCTTTACCTATAATTTTTCACATACCTATCTGAGACACATAAATAGATTTCTCTTATTTATAGGTAATTTAAAGCTTTGCAGTAAAGCTATCTGTTAATAAATTATTAGCTTTATAGGTTATAATTTTAAAAATATGGTTAGAGCAAAATAGAAAAGACTGAAAAGAAAATCCTTTCAAAACATCCTTTATCTATTTACCATGATATCCTACTAAAAATATCCAAACCATCAATTCCTGGAGATGGGTATTGAGTTGGTAGCAAGCCTACTTTCCTTAAAAACTAAAAAAAAATATTCACATTGATTTTTTAATAGACAATATATTCGTTATGGGGGAGTTTTCTCTCGAAGTACTCTTTTCCTCATCAAAACGTAATCTGTACTGAAATTTCGGTGAAATTAAGTTTTTTTAAGCTTAGGTAGCTAGTTCAATGTGTAAAAAAACCCTCTGAGCTGTAAAAGTCCCAAATATCCAGCTTAATTGATGGCTATAAACTTAAAATGTTCAATGAATTTGGTAGCTACTAAAAATGGATTTTGTATTATTTTTAAAGGCGTTTAAATGTGCGCAGGGGCGTAGCCAGAGGGAGGATTTGGGGATATATCCCCCCGAAACTCAGGAATTTTCCTATTTTTTAACCATAGAAAACCACTAAAACTACCCCATCATATCCCCTCCCGAAATATCAATATACACTTTCAAAAAATTTTTCTAGCTACGCCACTTCTGCCCAAGCGTGTTTAAATGTGAGGCCTATTTGAACAGAATTCCTCAATTTTTAGAACGATGATTCAAGGGAGAATTTTTTATAATTGCATCTAAAAAGAGTACTAAAATTCCAGGAATGCTGTAAACTTATGAATAAATCAATTTTTGTTTTAATATCTTATAACTGTATGGAGATATAGTCTTTTTTTCTGCATGTTTAGAGCCTTTCTTTTTCTCAATCTTATTCTTTTCTATAATATCCATGATTTTATTCTTTTAGCTCCTTGTATCTCTCCTTTAATCTTTCCAGATTCTTCACTCACACCTCTTGCACTTATTTTAAATTGCTCTCTACCACATATAATGACTCATTTTAACCGATGTTCCAGTTACTAACCTCCAAAAGTTGTTTTTTTTAATGATAAGTGTTGGTCTACCTTTATGTTGCTTAATTAGATTTTTTTTAATCCTAAGTCCTTCTTATTCTTCATCACAAAGGTGCCACTGGGCGTTTCTTACATGGTATAATGGGTGGATGATTGTTCTATATTTTTCCTCATAAGAAAAAAGATATCTTTACAGTGGTCAGTTTTAATTTTAAAAGAAATTCTTTTGTGCATTGTAAAAAAAAAAGAAAATATACTTATACAAAAAAAAGTTTCAACTCAAAAGGGGTTATAGTTTAAGAAGATTATAATTCAATTAATGTTTAAGTAACCTTAAATGATGGCGAATTAATAAATTACCTCCTAAAGCCTCTTTACCACACTTTTAGAGAAAAGTTATTTGTTTTGAGCTACAATTTGAACTTGTTCAAAAACATAGAGGTTGTATGTTTGCAATGTAAG
Source organism: Tetragnatha montana (assembly GCA_963680715.1). Lineage (NCBI taxonomy): Eukaryota > Metazoa > Arthropoda > Arachnida > Araneae > Tetragnathidae > Tetragnatha > Tetragnatha montana. The sequence goes on from OY796684.1 coordinate 30,377,093, forward strand.
GACGTTCTTTTCAATCAAAATATGGAAAAATAGGGAATGTTTATAAAAGAACACACAAGCTTTAAACAGAATGTAATAACTGCAATTCTCTTATTGAAACAGATAGCTAGAACATTATTCCACAAATGAAAGGTTCAATTATATTTAATTTCTCGAAAATAGCTTTCCTCGATATCACCCTATTTCAATTCCAATTGTTACAGAGGTTATTTATTATTTTTTTAAATAAAATTATGCAAAACTATTTTTCCTCAAACCTTAGGAAGAAAAATTAGAACTATTTGATAATTTGACTTTACTTAAACGAGCTAAAAATTGTAAGTATTTTCTTCTTAGAGGCCAAAGCGTTCCACAGAACCCAAACGCTATTACTCAAACTTCCTGTTAGAAGGTGAAGGTAATATAACATACATACAGTTCGGTGTATTCCCTTTTTTAACGCTTTACTGCGTGCAGCCTATATAGAGAAGTACCTGATTCGAAAGAAATTAAGGGGACACGGGCGATATCTGAGAAATGTTGGCAGACCTACTTAAATAGAAAAACACCCTTTAATGGCAAAAAATATCCCCTCCCCACTCTTCTCTCTCAGAAATGAGATGGGACAATTGTCAAGCGCTCCCAAAAACGAAGTTAAATTTATACTTTTCTTTCTCCGCTCCCCTTCCGCTGGCTCAGACAGGATTCAGAGGACCATGTCACATTGCGTGATTCAAATGGCTGGGAATAGAAGAGCATTTCCGCAATCATTGCGTTTGTAATTGGCATTGGCATTATCGGAATTGGCATTCCTGATCGACAAGGTGGGATCGCAGGTCTGCCATCAGAGCCTCCCAACCACAAATTTCCGGGCCCCGTAAATTTAAAAAATTTCCTTGTTGTAAGAGCCTTTATTAGATTCATTATTAGACTGAAGAAATTAATGCTCCTGTTGTGAAAGATTAGGTTACACTTGTGGCGGCTCGTGGGTAATTCAAATGGGGGTTTCACAATTATATTTTGAAAATGTAATTACCTATAAGTAACAATCTCACAATTAAATCACAATTATAATTATTTACATAAATGGTTCCGAAAATAATTTCGCCGGTAACTCAATTAACTCAACCAATTAAAAGTAGCATTTCATTTTGCTAACCAAAGACAAACAAATGAAGACTTCTTAGTTTATTCGAATGCACAAGTATGCTGATTTAAAATGAAGTTCTAGTTCAATTATCCTTTTGAAATCTCTGGTTTATCGCTCAAATTGTGTTTTGACCCAAAATATTTTAATAAAAAAATGAAATGAATTGAATTGAAATGTTTTTTCTTTTGATGTTTTGAATGGAAAGAGGTTGAAAGCTTATCCTGAATAAAGTACAAGTTAGAATAGATATTTGCTAATCTTTCATTTATTTTAATTGATAGACTTATTTCATTTTCACTGGGGGGTTCACGTGCTCTTATGAACGAAGCCGCCACTGCGCATCTACCGATAGAAAGACCTAGAAAGAATTCAATGACCTCATCGTCATTGAATTTTACATTTTTCTGAGCCTGAGCACACAATTTATATTGATGGTTAGTTGCAATTTAAACGAATTAGTGCTTATTATTTAATTCTTTCACTCCTGGTCGCCCCAACATGAAAGTTGAATTCTAATGTCTTGTTTTAGTGATTGAAAGGAGAAGTTGTTTAAAACCAAAGAAGCAAATTCAATGAAATGTGATATTTTTTGTTTGCCCTCCAACGGAATCCTATTTATTACTAAATTATATTAATATCAGGGTAAAAAAGGCGATTTTGGAAGTTCCCCCCCCCCAAAAAAAAAAGTTTAAAATGCAATTTTTAAAAGGGATCTGCGACAAGTCGATCTCTCTCAGTAGAGGCGCTTATAGCTACAACGAGCTAACTTCAACAGCTTTGTATTTTGCTTCATAAGCGCTCAATTACTGAACATCCGCAGAGGTTTTGTAAAAGTGGAGATATTGATGCAAATCATAAAAAAATATTCTACTCACATACAATATGGCATTCTTGGCGTAATTTTCTCATCATAGTAAAAAATTAAATAAAATATTTTCTAAAATTCATAGTCAAAATCAAAGAATAAAATTATTAACTGAATAACCAAAAATAAAATTAAGTTCATCCTAGGTCAATTTATAGTTTAACCTTTGACAATGAACTTTTCTAACGAATATAACTCAGTTTACGAAAACATAGAAAATGCATAAGATATATTTCTTACTACTTCAGTAAAATAAAAATTCTTTTTATTCACTTTAAAATAAACATGGTAAGTATTTAGTTACAAATATTAAGGTCATTATCAAAATTATTAATGTCATTTTCATCTTTAGTTAAATCTGTTAACTAAATTCCCTTTTATTCATAGGTGCATTGGGCATTTTGTGGTAAATAAAAATTAATGTAATATTTTTTTTGCATTTAGTATTAACTTCATAAATATAATTTTCTTTTCTAATTATTGACCGCTGATACGTCGTGTTTTATTAAGCTACATTTTAAAATAATTTTCATTCGTAATATGCATTTAATGACTAATTATTTCGATTAATAGTACTAGAGATAACATAGAGAAACAATCGCTTTGTTGTAAAAAAAGACTGAAAACCAGATAAAAACCGGTTCGCCTGTGAAAGTTATATACCAAACGTCACCTATTTTGGACCTATTCGTCAAAGAGATTTGGGGAGGAACTATGATATCCCCCCCTTTTCTTACGATTAATAAACTCAATTTCTCCTCCTAAATTTATTAAATAACAGTGGATCAAGCTGCCATCTATTGATAAAAGATATTTCTTTTTCGAGATGTAATTAACTGAACTTTTATTGATTAAGTTAAATTCTCAAAAAAAATTCTTTAGGCTTTAGAGATATTGCAAAATTTTTTCACTAAAAATTTTATTTTTAATTATATACTTGAAAAATTTTATTTAAAATTTATATTTTAGTTTTTAAGTACATCCCTTTTAACTTATAGCGAATTTTTAAGGAATGTTAGAGAATCCTTAAAAAAAATTTAAACTAAAACACAGATTATTTATTAATTATTTTCGTAATTAAAATATATAGCATTTAAAACTTCATTATTTTTTAAAACTTTTTTTTTAAATTTTGTGCTGCGATTTACTTAAAATTCCGAATGATTTTTCCATTACATTTTTTATCAGTTATCATTATTAACTATTATAATAATTACTTGAAAAAAAATGTAAATAATGCAAACTAGATATTACAAAATTTTTAGAATTTTCTAATTTTGGTAAAACAATCCAAAATACGGTTTTAAGGTAGAGAAAATGTAAATACATTTTAAAACCGTAATCGTTTACAAATTTTCTTTTAACGCTTTAACGACCATTGTAAAATTTTTATGTCAAAAATACTTAAACTGGTATTTGTTATACATATAGCCAGTTATTTAACTTCTTAAAGACGTTAATTTTTTTTAATTTCTATTTTCTTAGTATGCTTAGTAATAAATTAAACGGATTTATGAATTAACGAAAAAGAAACAATATCAATAAAAAATTCAAACAATGTTAAGTGATAATCACCATATATCTATCACTATGTATAGGTTCGTAAGGAAATAACATTTAAATATCTTTTGGTCCTAAATATGTGTTTCTCATTTCAGATATTGGAATGGAAACGCACAAAAAAGTGCTGATTTGCATCATAGTCTTCATCTTCTTCAGACGTCTAACGGCTCATGAGGTCACGGCTCAAATTCGGAGAACTGATAGACTGAAACTCGAACATAAAACAAAGAGTGACCGTGACTTGCCTTCATTCGTATCGAGTTCAAATAGGAAGACGTCTGCATTTCGACCTCCCAACAAACCGCTGAATGATTCGCTGAACAGAGGGACCCAAAGCAAACACAAAGCGCTCAGCCGACGTTTCGACCTAGAAAGCGGATTTGATGATTCGAAACATTCTTCTAGGCTTGATAATCTCTGGTTCAATAAGAAACCGAATAGCAATACCAGCAAGCGAAACGAAAACACGAGAAAAATTGATCATTCCTTGGCTTGGCCAGCATTTGCCACTTCGAAAAAAGAGATTTATAACAGAAACAGAAAACATCAGAAATTCCCAGATCCTTTTGAGGATTTTTTAGCTTTAGACTCGAAATTGCACGAGTTAAGTGATAGAAAATACATTCACGAACACGAAGGATTCATTTTTCCTATCCATCTTCCAAGCTCTCACCATCATGAAAAAGAAGACCATATCCTCATCCCACTTCTGCTGCTTATTTTGATTCCGTTGTTGTTATTTGCTATTATCATTCCCTTGAATGCTAATCTGCTTTCGACTTTGTTTCTCATAATGCAGAATAATGGAGCCACTACGGCAGCTGCCCAACTGGCACCTGGTCGTAGAAGGAAACGATTCATACAAGAAACGCATCCTGTGATAGAGGAAAGGATTTTTGAACTTCTAAATGTGATACACAAAATAATAGATTTAACGGAAGATACTGATTTCTATTGAACACATCACTAATTTTAGTATTAGGTGAACAAAACTGGTTGATATGATTTTGAAGCAGTGTAAATCGCTTTACCAGCATTTAGATGTGGATTATTCCATGTAAAATCAACGAAACAATCAGAATTCTCAATCTGACCTTTTTGGGGTTTCAATGAAACTTTTAGGAATTGCTCTTTTCTATGTAAAAATGAGAAAATGCTTTTGTACTTCAAGTTTTTTATACATATTTTTTTTTTTTGAAAAGTATAAAAAAATCAACTTGGTCTCTTTAATCTTACATAACTCGTTTTAAAGATAATTTTACAAGGTTTAATTTGATATGAAGTTTGACTATGTCTACGGAAAATATTTTTTCATAATTTTTTTTACAAAAAGTTTTTAAAAAAAGGAATGTTAGTTCCCTTAAATTTATTTGAAAATTATACATGTTTTTACAATAATTTAAGCTTAAGATATAAATTCTGAAAATAATAGAATGTGACTGCCAGGGGATCAGGATTTATAGGAAAAAGAGTAGTTTTAAATAACACTTTTTGTAGGTTAAAAAAAGCCATATATATCGAGAACTACTAACCAAAAAATAAACAGCATTTATCTGTAAGTAAACTACCTTGTAATCATAAACAGTTGCTTGCTATTTTACTCCACATTCAAATAATTATTAAAAGCTCCCAAACTATGTAATAAAAAAGAGCAACCTTGAACCTTCTGAATTAAGTTTTGAAAAATTATAAAATTATTTAAAACAAATTCAAAATTAATTCTTGAATGTTTTTTTTTTCTAATTTGTATGTAAATAAAAACATTTGCGAAGAAACCCAAATATAGTAGGTATAATGGTTAGTAGTACGCCATATTTGGCCACTTTAACCTACAAAATGGTATTTAAAACAACTCCTTTTTGCTATAATTCCTATTACTAATCCCATGGCTGTTCGATTCTATAACTTTCAGAATTTATACCTTACATATTGCAAAAAACAAGCACACCAACATTGCTTTTTAACTTTTTATAAACAAAGTAATGAAAAAGTTTTGTTCGTGGATATTAGTCACACATTATATCAAATTAAAGCTTGTAAAATTTTCTTTTAAATGAGGGGTAATAAATTTTTCTCTGTCTAATAGAACTGGATTAATGTAAGATTAAAGAGCCAAAAGGTGGAATTTCTTTCAATTTAAAAAAAAATACAGGAAAAATTGAGGTATAACAGCAATTTCTCATTTATAACATAGTAGAGAACAATTCCAGAAACTTTCATTGAAATCCGACAGGGTCAGGTTGAGTGACTGATTGATTTGACATGGAATGACCCATGTATTTAAGTAACTTAATAAAACAGGGGTTCCCAGGCTATGACACATCTAGGAACCGCCCTTCCAATAGCTTTGTGGGTACCCCCACTGACAGCTTAAAAAGCAATCTCATCTACTTCAAAGTTTGACTAAAACGAATATATCCTGGAGTGTACTTTTAAATGGTATATAACTCTTGGTTTAGCCTTCCTACACAGATTTTTACGGCAGCTTTTAAACCGGATAGCGGACGACTCATATTTTTAACTGAATTGAAAAAATGCTCTATATCAGGACTGCACATGCACAACTTATGTTGCCCAATAAGTTTGGAATAATTCTAATTGAGGTAGTTTAATTAAAGACATACATGTATTTTTTAAATCTTGTATTTTTTTTATATCATTAAATTCACTGAAGAATTAACCCGTGGATAAATGTAGAACTATTTAAATCACCAAGAACAAATAGAAATAAAAGTAAAATAGAGGCTATAAATTTCATTCAAGTTTTAATGCACCAACTTTCTGTATCTTTTGAACAATAAACCTATGTGATCTTTTTCTAATTATAATTAAATTAATTACAAATAATAATTTGTTATTAAACTCGTAATGAATAATCAACAGAGATGTTTTACTAGTAATTTGGCCTGCGTATCAGACCCATATAGATTTTTTTGCCCGCAATAAGGTAAGCGATCATATTTGGCCCGCATCACTTTTAAAGTTGTGCAGACCTGCTAATCATGATAATAATAGAGCTAGATTTCTTCTTTTGAACCTAACATTTTTATTTCCCTATGACTCATAGATTAAAAAGCTAGGGGACCCCTGAATAAAGTTCATCATGACTTCACCTATACACACACCTCATTTTAGATTTTTAATACTATGCGCAGTAAAATAAGTTACCTACATTTTATAATTGCTGACAGGTTCAAAGTTTATAGTTGATTGTTAGTTAAATAAATATTAGTTTTGCTATAAATAAGAAAAAATGTTTGAGTTTATCAGCAGTAAGTGTGGGAATAAATCAAGATTTAATAAAAACTTTATAGTTTATGTTTAACCATTTAATATTGTGTGTGTTGTGTGATAAAAGAGAGTTATCTTAACTTTTGACTTAATCTCAAGAATGCCAAGTATTTGATTCATCAAGCCATTCGACGAATTATATATGACGGTGACGGTAACTTCCTTTGAATGTGTTTTTGTAACTAGACAATCCAATGTATAAATAAGTTTTTTTGGTACTTATTTATTTTTTGAAGTATGCAAACAAAACAAATGAAAAAGCAAATGTTTTCCTTAAAAAATATCCAGCACGTGTATTAATAACTATTGCTTACCAACATTCTGGAATAAAACGTACAACAATGAATCATTTAAATTCAATATTGTGCCGCCTAGTAACTCATTAGTATACCTAGTGTTTATCATTCATACTTTTGTTTAAACCCAGACTTGTTAATCAAACCTTTCTAAGCCATTGAAAATAATAAGACTAAATGTTTAAAATTAATTTCGATTATCAGACTAAAAATTATAAATTTCACACAAAATGTGTTAAATTTTAGTAGCATATCTGTAAGTTTTTATAGTATACTTTTATCAGTCTCTGAATTATATTTAATTCAGAAAATACTTTTTAAAACCTTTGTTCATCATAAAATATGGTGTCAAATTGTCGTTGTGATTGGTTGCTCTATAATAATAAGCTGTTGGTCAGTACTTGCTTTGTAACAGCGACCTGATCCGTAATTTAAGAAAGGGGAATATTTTAAAATTTAGAATTTTTTTAGAAATTTGAATGGCCTTTTGCATATTTTTGAAAGAATCCGAAAAGTTTGATACCAAAAATGTGTTATAAAGATCAGTAATTAAAACGTTTTCACCTGGAAACCGTTCACCACCACAAAGACTTTTTTTTTAGAAAAGAGACATTCTGAATTTTAAAATGTTACCATTTTTTTTAAATTACAGATAAAATTCTCTCTATTTATAATACGAATTTAAAAAATGGTTAGTGGGCTTCTTTTTAAAGAGAATTTTTTATATTTTTGTTCCTTAAACGATTTTATTAGCTTTTAAACTATTATTGTTGTATAATTAATTTCTCTTTTTATTTATTATTTTTGAAATATATATATTGATATATTTATATTTGTTGTTGAAGCAACCTAATCATTACAATGTTTACAATAAAATAAAAATATGCACTCGGAAATTTTTAACATTAAAAATGTAACTAATATTAAGAATGATATAATTTTTCCGAGTAAGAAACTTTCTTTAATATAGAGGGATATTTTAACTTTATTATTTTTAAGTTATTAGTAGACTTGCAAGATATTTTTAAGAAAAACCTTTCGATTAATGTATTTATATAGTATTAGACAATTAGAGTTATTAAAAATTTATCCTTCAAGAAAGTGTTATTCATGCAGAGGAGCTGTGACGTATTTTTGGAAAGTTGGTTGAGGTTTCTTATAGGGCCAAAGATGAAGAAAAACATTTCTCAAATCGGAACATGGTAGGTATCCGTAAGCCGGGCGCAAGTGAAAAATCGCCAAATAATGTAGAATGAATTAAGGAATTCTCCGTTCCAATGGTCGCCTCCTGCAAAAAAACATCTGTCTCTGGCGCATTCGTTTCGTTTTCCATTGACTGTTTTTTCATTCTCTTCGCTTGGCGAGCGTTTGGTTCACAATTGGCAACATTTGCGCCTGACTAACGGATAAGTACAAGGAATATTGTTTTTCGAATGATTCTTTCTTTGTCTTAACTTCCTCAAAGGTTAAATATTTTGCAATTTTTCTAAAAACATTTTAAAAATAAATGAGGATATTTTATTTCATATTTATCTTTCTTCTTGAACATTTATTAACAATTACGAAGTGGCTGTTTTTCTTATCAGTGATCTTTCACTTACGTCGAAATCGAGAAAAATTAGAAGACATATTAATGAAAAACATTGTTTACGTATATATCTACCCAAACCTTAATTTTTTCCACATTTTGAAAGAGGATCCTGAAAAAACCCTAGAAACCAATTTTCACTCAAAGAAGTTATACTACTACATTTAAGATATTGCAAGTTGTCGCCATTTGGGGCATTAGTTTAAAATCAGTTTGTCACATATAAATATTTTCTTACTTAATTAAAAACATCGAAAACTCAAAAGTTTTTACGTACAACACAAAAGCCTAGAGAAGGAAATCGATTTTTTAAATATTATTTTAGATTAATTAACGAATAGTTAATAAACGGTTAAAAAAAGTTAATTTCTCAATGTGAAATAATTACGTTTATAGATTCTAATATAATGCTTATAGAAGAACCAAATTTTAAAAAATTATGTAGAATATTTTTAGGTAATTGAACATGAACATATTTAATTAAAAACACTATAAGGGAGCATATAGTATAATAGCAGAGCGCATATCTGAAAGCTTACCCTTTGAGCGATGACAAACAGAAAGATAAAAGCAACGTGTTGCACGTTGTAATTACTGTGTAGCTAAGGAAATTGTTCCCGTTATTTAAAAAATGTAAAGTGTGAAATTTAAATTTAAGAATAAAAATAGTAGGTATAACAATTTATTTATCGTGAAAAAATAATTTTAAGAATATGTACTAATCTTGTAACTTTTTAAACTCAAAGAAAAAATTAAATTTAACTTGAATGTGATAGTAATTAACTATCGGTACAAAAAATACGTTTGGTTAAAAGAGCTAAAAAATCTTCAAGAAAACATACTAGAGATATTTTTAAAATACTTGCATATAAATCTATAAACATATTTAATACATTTAAAGGGACGTCTTCAAACTTTTAGGTATTGTTTATTATCTTTTTATTTTTTTTTCTACCTACGAATGTAAAATTTGGAGTAGTTGCTCTTTAAAAGAATTGAGGGTCTTTGTAGAAAAAAAAATGAACATCGTGTAACTATACTATAAGAACAGGCTTCGAGGAATATAGTTTTCAAGAATCTACTTTAAATCATTAAAATCAGTACTTAAACTATTTCTAATAGTATTCGGTATTCGTTCACCCACAATATGGTCAATGTAACGATTTTTTCTCAACATTACATTCAATAAAATAAAATCGTAAATAGTAAGTTTTTCAGTGTTATCATGTAGTTTGAGTTTTTTAATTCAATAAAGACCGATTTTAATTTTTTTAAATCTAAGAAACTTGCAAATTTGCAAAATTTTCGTTCTTGAGGCCTGAAAATGTGCAATTTTCACATGCTAATATCTCCTTAAATATTTAAGATATTGTTTTGATTTTTTTTCTGTGCGCATGCCATAATATTGCAACAATTTTCTCATTGAAGATTTCGTTCCATCTCTTTTAGTCTCCTGTTCATACTTTACTCCAAGTGACCAAGCCATTTCGTAATTCTTTCCATAAAGTCAAGAGCAGAGTTGTTACTTAAAAAAATACTTACAAGTTTAATTGAGATGTATAAAGTAAATATTATCTGTGTAAGTATTCCCATCTACACAATTGTCTTTTTCATATACCAGAAAAATTGAATACTGAAGTTTAATAATATTTTAAAAACATCTTTACTATATGTTTTTTTTGGAAGTAGGAAAAGCACAAAAGGATGTAGCATGTTTTTATATTCATAATTTATTTTTTGTTAATAAAGTATTTTTCTCATTGTTTTGCTTAAATCTTCTTTTAAGTGATACACAGAAGTTTTATATAAATCAAGTAAGAATTCTGATGATAGTATAAACGTTATGCAAAATCAAAACCTTAGTATTACATTTAAATTATTACCATTGTTATTTTGTTATACATTAAATTTTAATTAATATTGTGCGAAAGTAATATTTAGTTATCCTACTACTATCCAAAATCAACTGCATCACAGGGTGGAACCAGGGGATTAATAATGATATGTCTGAAGTTAGATATAGTTAAAATCAGATAAATATCAGATAGGGGAGAGCGAGGAACATATGAACTTGGGGCACATTAGAACAACCCACATTTCTCTATGTTAAATTCAACTTTAAAATCTGAAAAAAAGAGAGAGAGATGCATTAGTACCATCTTTTGCCTGAATCTTCAGAGCAGTGAACCCATTAAAAACCTCTAAGTTTGAAAAAAAATTTAAATTGATATTTTAAATTTGAACGGAATATTCGTATACAGCACTGATAATAGCCTATAAAAATGCATCATAAGTCATGGTTACTATTATTTTATATTTTAAAATTAATTTTTTTAGCCATTTTTTAAAAAAATTAAAAAAAAACTTCCTGCGGACTGATTGTGTCCGATGTTTAGTATGTTATTATTGAGGTCATTGAAAACAGTTGAAAATTCAAATGTTGCAATTTTTTACCGGTTTTTGACCCTTTTTTTAGAAGATTTACTGGACTAATAGCCTTATCAATATTTAATAAACATTGTAAAAATAATTTATTTTTTTAAATAATGTTGGTGTTATGTGAAACGGTTTTAACGTCAATTAACAACATTTTTTTTTTAAATTTAACAATTTAATTAAGAAGGTAGTGAACTCAAATTACATCCATAAAAAATATGTCTATCTGAATATATGACTTCAAAAGTAATAAGTACCTTTTTATAAAAATTTTCAAAATTATTTGAACTGCACATAATTTCAATTTAATATAAAAGTTGGGTTCATAAATTTAAATTTAAAGATTCAAGCATTTTTCTAAACTGTAATCCTTAATGGGATGTTTAATGGCTGTTTTTGAGTGTGGAAACTGAGAATCTTCTTTCTTAGTCCATTGAAAATAGTGTTTAACCTAAAGCTTTTTCAACATGGTCCAACTCCAACTAATAGGTAATATCTTTTAAAAAGTTGACCAAAATCGATGAACTGGAACTTAATATTTTAAATATGAATAACCGATGAAAACACTTATTTAAAAAATTATTTTTAATAAAACGTTCACAAATTTTACATTGCCCTAAAATATTATTTCATAAAAAAAAAATCAATTTTAAAAAAAGTTTCAATTAAAAGGTATTAAATTTTATGGTAGAGGTTCGTGAAACATTGTGTACAGGATAATTTTTCTGATGTTTTTTTTTTAAGAGGAATTTCAACGGCTTCAAGAAATTACTTAAAAATAGAAATGTTTCCTTCTTTACTTTTAATCAGTCAGTGTAGAATTTAATTTCCTAAAATTTTCTCACGAAATAATTTAAAAAATTAAATTTCCTACGACTGATTGGAACGGATTTTGAACTAGCTTCCTTTTTCATGAAGTTAAACATTTCTATGTGAAAACCATTGAAGCTTCTGTTGCAATTTGTTTGAGGTTCAGAGCTTAATTTTTCTTTTTTTAAATATTTTTTATTTCTTCTTTTAAATTTTAGTACATAATTTTAGTTTAAAAAAATAGTCTTTAAAAGTTTTGTTGTCTTTTTAGAACCTTCTCATCATTTGAATGATTTCTTAAAGAATATGGTTGAAATAGTAACTGTTTCAACTTGTTTGAAAATTAGCACTACTGTATTTTTTAATAGTTTATAAATTTAAAAATTTTGCAATAATTTAAAGCTCAAATATGATTGATCCATTTCATAACTTATAATACTTAAGTATCCATAAGAGAAATATAGCTTCCAAAAATGCCTCAAAAGTTTGTATTAATGATTTGAATAGAAAAATCAAATTTTTTCTATTTCAAAAATGCAATTCTTTAAAGGCCGTGTTGGGCTGGTTTTAAATATGTAAGTTATTATTTAGGTAGAACAGCACAACTAGTGGTGCACGAGCCCTTTTATTATTGTATTCCTATAAGTTTTGAATGGTTATAAAAATTTAAAGATGGTTGTGAAACTTATTGTTCAAAAATACATATTCATTTTGTAAATCAGATAGATTGGCATAAGAATTTGTAAAAAATGCCAGCACGTACTTAAAAAAGATTGCTTGCAAAATTTTGATAAAAACCTGTTTTTGAAAACGAAAGTTTTGAAATCATTGAAAATATAACTCTGAAACCAGCCGGAAGAGAGGATTTAATTTAGAAGGTGTTTTTAACCCTCGATCCTTTTTCGCAATTGTTAAATTATTTGATGCCGCTAACTCTAAGGGACAACCGATTACATTACCCATATTGCTATTTTTAAAAGACTAGCTACATTTTTTTTTACTTTTTCAATGGACAAAATCAATATTTAATTATCAAATTTAGTTTTTTAACTGTTATTTCATTTTTAAGTAATATTTGCATTTAGCATTGAAATACAGACTATAAAGATTTATCATTAGTATCTATCACTGTGGTGAATAGGTGAATAGCAGAGGTGAATTCGACCGTTAGAGACAATATGCATTATTTTTTTTTCTGACAACAAAATAATGTTATAAAATTTTATATAGATTTATGGTGATTATAACTTCTTAGGTTTATTACTGTTCAAATAACATTATTATTTGCAGAAATAATTTCTAAAGGCCCTTTCCTTAATCCATTTCTCGTTCGTTTCTGTGGTTTCTGTTGGGGGCCGTCCATAAATGACGTCACGCTCAGAGGGGGGGAGGGGGGTAATCAATTTGTGACAGTTTGTGACAAGGGGGAGGAGGGGGGTTTCAAAATTTGTGACATCACATCCTCAAAAACTGAAAATCAACCAAAAATAACAAAAACAGAATTTTTTTCCTAAGATTTCTATCCAAAAAAATTAATTTTTGATCGATTGAAAGCGTGACATGTGACATAGGGGGGGGGGAGGGGGTATGGGGAAGTGTGACAGTTTGTGACATAGGGGGGGGGGAGGGGGGTCAAAAATGGGCAAAAAAAGTGTGACATCATTTATCATTTATGGACGGCCCCTTGATTAAATTATTTAAAATCGAACAAATGAAATAAATAAGAAAATAGTAATTATATAAATTATAATTTTAATTCTTTATTCATCCTGCTATATAGCAAATTCAGATTACCTTTTTTAAATAAATAGGTTAAATTTTCATTTCGAACATTCCATAATTAACAAAATTTTTCATCAATTCTGTTTTCCCTTCCCACCCCGCCCGAATTCTCAAATAATACAGAGTGTCACAAAGCCTTCCCACATTATGCTACCATTTTTTTTAACGGAAGCACATCCTTTCCCGAAACTGAAGTGATTTGGTATCCCACCACTGACGTCACGGCTTTTATATAGAAGTCGTGGGTACTGTTAATGTACTTTAGCTTTGTGAAGATAGCTATATTATTTGTTTATAATTGTTTTAGTGTGGTCCTTCAACAGATCAACAATTTAATCCTTGTGTAATATGATTAATGAACCCAATGAAAATGGAAAAGGTCTAGAACAGCAGGTAAGAATTAAATAATCGTTGTTAATTAAGATGTACCTCCTGGTACTCCGGAATGCTGTTTTAAAAGTCCGGTTATGTGTTGTTTCAATCATTTCACTGCCTTTTAAAGTCATTGAGTTAAATTTAAATGATTGCATAAGTAATATTTTGATTAAGACCAAGATAAATGAAATATAACCCTAAAAGACCAGCGATACTGCGTTGGAGAAACTGAACTCTTTGTTAGTTTCCTATGACCATTTTTTTTTTTCGCTAATTATTGCCATGCTATGGTGTACTCTTATTTTCTCATGAGTTTTTCCTAGTTGTCAGGAGTTAAAGATTGGATCCTGAAGTGATCCGTGTGACAATGTCAGATATGTTTTTGATATTTATTAACATCCGTTGATGCGGTGTCGGTTTACATCTAATTTCAGAAGTCTCACAATTTTAAATAAAGTTCAACTTAAATTTTGGACTAATCTCCTTTTTATGTTTTGCATTGTGACTAGTTTTATTTAGGAACCCTTTCATTCTAAGAATCTGTAGATGTTTACAGTGAATGTCATTGTTTACTGTATTTACTAAGTGATAATGTTTAAGTGCATTGGTTTGCCTTTTGAAATCCATTTACTTTAATATTTATCTTCTTATGACCATAAATTCTTTTCAGAAACCAATGTTATAAATTTTGGTTGAAGAATACCTACAGAACTATTTTTCATAATCTTTGATTTTGTTAGGTGTTAATTTTACTATATAAACAACATATATATACTTGTTACATGTTCATTTAATAAGTTTTAATTATGATTTTTTTATTTAGTTTGCTGCTCTAGACTTTAGCACCACTCGTGGTAGTGGAGTCAAAAATTCTGGTTAGTAGAAATTTTTTTATCTAATATCTCACCATTAAATGTCAAAACAGTTAAATGGTGATAAACCTGTGTACATTTAGTTTCCTACAAGTTCTCTTTTGAGAATCATTGTCAGATCTGGTAAATTTTCCTACTGTTATCAAAATGGTAAATTTTAACTTGATATGAAGTTGGAATCTGTTGATTAATTGAGCCAACAAGTATTATACTCAATAAAATTAACATAAATTGTGAAGCAATTTTTTTTCCATTGATAAAATAATATTTATTGAACCCAGACTATTATTTTATTACTGTGAAGGGTATTCCCCTCTACTCTTATCTGGATCTACTATCCTAAGACAATAGGTACTTTCCAAACTATAAGGTTTGACTTTTCTACCTTAAAATCTTTAAATTTTTTATTATGCTGATAATTTGCTCATTATTTAGATTAAGTGTAAAATCACACATTTTATTTGTATCTGCATTGGCAAGGACATAATTTCCTCTCAGAATACTTAAGAAGAGGTGCAAACTTTCTGATTCTGATTAGTTAATCTAATTTTAAGTTCAAAAGTTTGGATCCATATACAAAAGTTGCAAATTGAAGAAAATTAACTTGTTATTTTTAGTTATTCTACATAAATTCTTAGGGGCCATTCACTAATTGCATCCTTACAATTTTGAGGTTTTATATCCCTTCCTCCCCCAAGTGTCATAGAAGCCAGCAGCTTTGAAATTATTGCATCAACATTTTATTAGAGTTGTATAGCATCACTTATTTTTCAAGGGGTTTTCCCATCACTTTTCAGTAATCCTTATCCCCTCATTGTGATGTCATAGTTTTGAAACTAAAGGGAAACCCTTGTTTAACATTGAAAATTAATGATGGTTTTATCGTCATAAAAGTATATTTTACATTGTGGAGCTGCCTACTGTGGCATTAGTAAAATCACAGGCTCAGACCAGCATTGACGCTGCTCCTTGTGTACTTAGGAGATTGGGGTAGGGTAGGACACCTTCAATAATTCTTAAAAATAAAATTATTTTAGTCTTCCTCCAGTTAGGGTATCATTGTTTCATACTTGGTCATTATTAAAAGGCAAAAGGGGTGATAGAGGTTAGTAAGAGTTAAATATTAGATAATTACTAATAGTAGTTCAGGCAGAGTTGGAAAAATAATTTTGTTATAAAAAAAAACATGATTTTTGTATAAAATGTGTTTCCTCTATGCTTAACAATATGAGAACGAGAGCTCCAGAGTTAACATTTCAAATTCAACGTTTCCGTAATGCTCTCATTTCTTCTACGAGTTTTGTTAGCCTTTGATATCAAGGCCTGAAATGTCCTAGTAAAAGCGAATTTTTGTTTTAAAAGCCTGGAAAATCCTTTAATTTTAATTTATGAAAGGTTTCAAAGTACTTACTGATTATGTTACAAGTCCGGAAATCCTATAACAATTTGGATTTTCAATGAAAAATTCTGAATTTTTGTACTGTACATGCTTCCAGTTGTTTGCCTGTGAAGTTGGCATTTTGATGGTGTCGACACTGGCAGAAAAAATAACTAGACGGTTGGTTCGTGTTCACCTTACTTCATCAATATCCTTGGCTTTAAATGCTCGATTTTGTAGAAAGTGTCCTTATTGTAGTTCAAATGTGAATAATTAAATATGTATACTCAAAATGTGAATAATATGACCAATATTTAGCTGGAAAATTTTAAGGTTTATTAGACTAATTTCATTTTATTTGCAAGAAGGAAAACCCTTCTTTGTCGATGTTGCATGTCATACGTTCAACGCGAAGTGGCTCATTTTGGTAATGGTAGCACGCCAAGCGACGGGCAGAAATCTTGCTGCGCTGTGGGTTATTTCGATGTTGTAGTTGTCCCAATACAATATCCTAACCTCTTCCCCATGCAATAACAAAAGCAAAGAATGGAAGGGGTGGGGGACACTAGTCTGGAGATTTACAAGTCATAAAGCTGTCATCACAGGCTTTCCATTGAAAGTTCCTGCACCAGTTTCTTCCTTTGCTTGTCCCCTGAAATTCAATAACCCCCCTAGCAGTTCCTTGAAATTTTGTAGACCGATGTTCTTGACCCCTATCTACAGTCTGAGTTGAGGTCAACGAAGCATGAAGGTCAAGGCCGATTTTCTAATGCGGATGTATTACAGGAAAAACTTTAGAACAGAAATTGGAGCATAAGTTATAACTAAATTTTCTTTTTTTTTAAGTGGATAATTGTCTTAAACACCTGAGAGTATTACATGATTTCATATATTTGGTCTGAAACTATAAAAAATCAAGGCACAGCTGGAATAAGTCCATCCCCAACTATACACTATATCTAATTGTGATATACCGCCAACTTGGCAATCACAACGCGAGTCGCCAAATCGAGGAATCTTATTCCAGCTGTGCCATAATCAACACAATAACCTGTTGACTTTTGTTCTCAGAAGGAAATTAAACTCTACTCTCAGTTTGGACTTTGCATCAGAGCAAACTATTCTCCAATATAGTGTTGCATTTTGTTCCAGAGAGAAATAAATGTTATTTTGGTGTATAATTTTTCCCCGGGATTTAATTGTTTCTTGCTATTTAGTAAGTCCTTAAGGAACAGGAACAAAAAACAGTTTGTTCCTCTTGCCAGCCCTGATTTTTCTTTCAAAAAATAGGTCAACCAGCCCCTGGGGGTCTGGTCCTGTTGGTCCCCCCTGTGCCACTGATAACAATATGATTATTATCAAACTTTAGACTGTCGTATTTTCCTGTTAGCCTTACCTCCATGTCTGGAACTAACTTCTAACAGTTAGAACTGTAAAGAGGTCTTACAACCTCTTTTATCACTGGGCAGTCAAAAGAAAAACAGTTGCTTTTTAAATCAAAAATATTTTTCTGCTTTGATTTGTAACACATAATACGTCTAGTTTTTCATTTGCAAAAATTATATTGAACATAATATAATTTTGTATAATCTTGGATTCGGCTTCTTTGTCCAGTAGGCTACAAATACAGGAATAAGCTTAAAAATTATGGCAGGCAATATAATTTAGTTCAGTGTGGTCCAACCTTTAGGTACCCGAGTGCCAATTAAAATTTTCATGGGGAGGCGAGTGCCAGAGACAGGAAAATTTACATTTTACTATTTTAAAACAGGCAAATCAAGCTTATATTTCAACACTGGAACATTTACTTCAACTACAAATACTTACTAAGACACATTTTACTTAAGTAATATCTTTCCTACATTTAAAATGCAATGCAAAAATATTGACTGGGTCTCATGAACATATTTTTTATTTACTCAAGGGGATTTATTTTGTGCCATAACTTGAACACTAATTTACTTGATGTTCAAATTCATGAAATTAAAATTTAACAAATTATTTCTTGGGTTTTTTTCCCAAATCGATTATTTTTTGTTAAAAGGAAAATTAGTCTATTAGTAGTAAAGAGAAAACCGTTGCACAACGTGTTAAAAATGAAAAAGCAAGAAGAGTTTAAAGTTTGTAATTTTCAGGTTCTAATTAAAATTTCTAAATTAGTTCATATCCAAAGAAGAGGTTGGATTTTTTCTCAGGAGGTAATAGACTTTGAACTACCAAAATTGAGTTCTAAGTACTACAAAGACACAACTACAGCCCTGTAGTAAAATTTCTGAAATTACACTTTTAGATTAAATGTTAATTACAACTCAGCTTCTACTGATTTGATAACTTCTTTTACTATTGTCCCAACTGGATCTCAATTTTTTTTTTTTTTGAAAATTCGACCCATAAAATCGGGTTTTTAACAAATTTCTGAAATAAAAATTACTTTTTGCTTCGTTACTTTACAACTTACTTACATTTTGTGGCCGAGTACCATGAAAATTTCTTCGAGGGCCGCGGGTTGGACCACACTGTTCTAACTGATGCCCAAAGTGAATTTTAAACCAAAAATAACTTCCAAGGGGTGTCAGGGGTTCTCCCCTGAAATTTTTTTGAAAATTAGATAACACCGGGGTTTTTAACACTTTTCTGCAATAAAAATTGAAATGTGGATTATATTCTATATAGTTAGAATACGAATTTAATTTTGAGGCCGAGTGCCACAAATATTTCTTCGAGTGCCACTTGTGGCCCGCGTGCCACGGGTTGGACCACACTGATTTAGTTGTTGAATAAGTTTTCATATGTTGCTTCTATTTTATTATGTAGAGAGATACATACCTCCCCATCTCAGAAATCGTTCAAACAATTATCAGGAGAGTGATAATTCTGCTAAATTTCAAGAAAGCAGGTCAAATCATCAAGAAAGTGATAGATTTGAATCAAGACGCGAACCAGAAACCCCAAAAAGTGGTGGTCGAGATTCGGAACGTGACAATTTTAGAAGTGAGTTGATGTGGTATTTAACATTTTCTTGTGAAAGTCCTAGTAGAATATTGTTTTTTTATCTATTCAACAATAGATTTTTGGAAAATCAACCCTTTCAAACCTAGACCATTAAACATTTCTATTAATAAATAAAAACTTCAAGTGGTCAGGACTGAAAGAAAGTAAGGCATTCTTTGAAAACTGGTACAATTGCTAAAAATAATGGCTCTTATGATTAACTTGTTATAAAACAAAGTATGAGATGAAATTGAAATTTGACTTACTTGCATGAAATCTTCTAAAGTCGTGTTAAGAACTAACCTTGATAAATTTTTAAGCTAGAAATTGCTTAAAGATGCTGCTACACTACTTGGATTTACTTGTGACTTGCAATGTCACAAGTTATGTGGATGGTTTGTGAAGTCAGTGTGTGCTTCTATGAAACTACAAATGGGCACTTCCAAAAATCCCGCTACCTGTAGTCACGAATGTGTATACAGTCTCAAAGCCCAGTTTGACATGGGTTTATCTTATCGAGATCTGACTTCAGACTTCACGAGTAGTGTGGAGGCAGCATAAGAGTTAACCTAAACAAAGTATTGGCCTCTCAGTATGTGCCAACATTGCGTTATGAAATTTCTACAAGGTCCAGAAAACTATATGTTAACACCAGTATCTTGTAAGGAAATCGACAGTTATCCGGAATCGGACAAAGGAGAAACAACAAGCAACCCCATAAAATAAATCCCAAGAGATACTGGTGTAATTCCTTAGCTGGCGTTACCCAGCAGGAAACATAAATAACAACAAAAGAGAAAAATGAATTGTTAACTATGCAATAGCATAAGAGCAAAGCTCCCACTTGATATCTAAAATGTAGTTATATGTGATTGTTGACAGTGCTTCGAATTATTTTATTACAAAGATAATTTATTTTTGTAACTTACAAGAGGTGTGACTATTAAATAACAAGACTGATGCTGTAAATCATATTATAATTAGTTTATCTATTTAATTATCATCTCCTTTTATATATCCCTCCTCTAACCCTTTATTGTGTATTTTCTGTTTGAAAAAAAAAAAAAACTTTTAAGTCTTAGTATGTGAACTCCTAACTTGCTGTATTTTCTTTCCCAAGTTCAACGCATTGAAATCATGTTTTTTAAATTCAGATTTGACCTTGGTAGTTAGATAAAAAATCCTATGAGGCAATGTCGGGTGAAAAAGGTGGATGATTTAACTCTGGGATGTGGTATTTGGCTAGAAACGTCTTGACAGATGCTACTGAATTAGCTGATGCGAAGTCTTTATGAAGGCATAACTTGCTAATTAAAATTTGTCTTGGACATTATTTGTCAATTCAAATATTTTCAGCAATTATTGCACAAATACTTAAAGGAATGTTAAATCGAATCAAATTACTAATATTTTCAGTAATTTCAACTGTTTTTTTTTTTTTTACGAGAAAAGGCTTGTAGCGGTGTAAGTAATTTTCTATATGTCCGCAGCCATCTTGAAAACACTTATATCCCTCAAAAACTCATGTACATGTCGTGCATTTACCATTTTTCTAACAAAATAGAACAATATGCTTTTATATAAACTTACACTACAGCTAGACGAATTTTTTTATAAACACGGGAGTAAATGCATATAAAACAAAGTTCCATACTAAAAAACTGTCCAATGTTCAGATTTGTCACATGCTTAGTTCTTCTGTAGGAGCATCAATTTCATTATTTAATAGCCACACCTTGTATGTTGTACTATCTTTTTTAGTAAGAACTGATTTTTTTTTGTTAGATCGAGGCGACTTTAGCAGCTTTGGGGGTAGAGGGCGTAAAAGTGGCCCTGAATTTTCTGGACCACCACCTCAACGGAAGGGTGACTGGTGAGTAATAGTACACGCAATTTTTTATTTGATTGTACTAGGCACCCAGGAATAACTCCTTTCAGCAAAGCTTTGATCTCTTGCTGGTATTAACATACACTCTGCAAATTATGTTTTCACATCCTGTTTATAACTTTCCTCAGAGATGGAATAATAACATTTAGATCCTTGTGCTATAAAATAGTTTTTCTAAAATTGTTTAGTTTAAAATTTTAATTAAGGAATATACTCTTCTAGCTATTTAATCTATGAAATCTATTTAGGAAATGTTCTCTTACTCGAGACTACTTTTTGAAAGTAAAATTTTATTGGTATTTACCTTTTTAAAATAAATGTATCATAAATTCATGCCTGCTCCTGCTCATCTGTTTGCTAACCTCTTAAAATTATTGTTTCAGTGAAAGTGTAGGAAATTGGAGAGATCCATCATGGGTCAAAGAGAACTGGGAGAATAAACCCAGAGATGAACCCAAAGGTCGTAATAACTCCTATGATAGAAGAGGAGGTAACAACAAACGTTATGACAGAGAGGATGAAGATTGGAGCCGCCCGCTTCCAAGAGATGAACGTACTGAAAGGTAGATTCATTCATGATACAAAATCAATTTAATGCTAAGTTTTAATTTGCTTTTAGAAGGTGAAAAGGTTTCGAGCAAAATGGCTCAAATGTTATTTCTTGTACTTGTTACTTTAAAGAATAAAGCTAGGGGAGACCGGGGCAGGGTGGACCACTTTTGAAACTTTTGACTCTTTAGGGGCAAAATAATTATTTTTTCAATTAGATAACATGCATACATATTAACCATATATCATACCTGCCAACTTTTACGGATTGTCCGTAAAATTTACGGATTTCTGTCTAGTTTTACGGTTGTACGGATGGGTCAGAAAGTTTTCCGGATTTTGCATTTCTCTCCACTAAACTATCCATGAAAATGCAAAACATTCGCAACCTAAACGATTTTCTCTAATTAATATCTTTTTACTTCAAAACATCTCCTAACCCCTGCTCTTACGATTTTATCAATTTAGATTCTTTTATTGAGTGAAATTTAAGTTTTTTTGCAAATCTTTTTCGGATTCGTCCGCGAGTCCTGGCGCGCGCTCACCCGGTAAGTTTGCTTCCCCCGTGTTCTGATCGCAATGCCGAAAAAACAACTTTACCGAGATCGGATCTAGTCTCCCTCAATGAGCATTGATTCCAAACAGAAATTTAAATGAAATGGTTTGGGGAAAAGGGTTCAAGATATTCATGTAACCAAATTGATTTGTAGTATGAATTTTATGAAGGGGATAAGTCAGTTTTTTATCAAATAAGTACTATGCAATTGAAGTAAGCTGATTATAAAATTGTAAAAATTTAACTTAACAAACTTATAAATTTAAGCAAAGAAATTTCACAGTTTTCTTCAATTATGTGAAAATTTGAAATACTTAATAAAAATAATTTAGGTAATGATGCATCAATCTGTACCTTTTTTTGTTTGAAGCAATTCAAATTGTAGTTTTGTAACGTTATGCAAAAAGTTTTACTGATGCAAGTTTTCAAAAGTTGGCAGGTATGCCATATATTCAAGTTTATAAAACATCCACTGAAAAGTAAAAGTAATGCTTACTTTTTTTTATAAAATTTTTTAAATGGAAAGTGACAAAGTGGTCCATTGTACCCCGGTACCGGGGTACAATGGACCATAGGACGGGGCACAATGGACCACTAGGACTTTTTTTGCAATAAATGAAGTAAATACATTGTTTAATAATACAAAACATATAGTAAATGATCATCTAGTTTATTCTGGTTATTTAATTTATTCTGGTTACATAATTTATTTAAACATATTATCCTAATTTTAACGGATATTAAACCCAGCAAATGAAAATCCGAAGGATTTTTGTGACTGTTAGCCTACTG
The DNA here is from genome assembly GCA_963680715.1 of Tetragnatha montana. Classification (NCBI taxonomy): domain Eukaryota; kingdom Metazoa; phylum Arthropoda; class Arachnida; order Araneae; family Tetragnathidae; genus Tetragnatha; species Tetragnatha montana. The sequence continues at coordinate 30,400,254 of OY796684.1, forward strand.
TTCTCTTTTGGGTCTGGTAGACGCATAATGATATCTTCAACATTAATATGATATTCATCAACATTCTCAGGGAAAACAAAAACATTTTGGTTAGGTTTAAACAACCAATCAATAATAAACACTCAATAAGGACAGTAAAAATTTCATTATTCAAATATAGTAAGTTAGTAAATAAATAAAAATATTAGCAGAATTAATTGCAACCACATTATCTAACAAATATTCACTTTGTGATTATATTTAGTTTTTAAATATGAAATGGGATGAAATTTATGACAAGACCCAGTTCAGTAAAGAAAAACAGTTCAGCACCTAACTTTCTGAAGCCCTTACATTTAAATAAAATTAAGAGAAAAAAAAATGGAAAATGTTATAGAATGAATAATTAGTTATTATGCAAGTAAAAAAGTAAACTCTTAATTCCACTAATTTTGTTCACTTAAAAATGAATGCATAACTAAGTGGTCCATTGTACCCCGCTTAGAGATTTAGCAAATATAATTTTTTAAAATATATAAAATGTAAATGTAACCTTTTAACTTAAATTGAATATAATAGTTTAGTATCTTATCTTATGATTGGAGCTCAGAAAAGTTTTTCAAATCCAAAATTTTCAGTGAAATAACACAATTAACTTTGAAGGGAAAAAATTACTTTTGCATACCTTAAATAGACTATCAGGAATAAAATTACTAATTAGTCAAATAAAAACATGAATTCTGGTTTATTCTAACTGCTTTTGGGTTGCCATCTAAATGACAAAATTTGAAACACATATACATAAAATAAATATAAAAAACAGGGGGTGGTCCACTGTGCCCCGTGGTCCATTGTACCCCGGTCTCCCCTATATATCAACTAAATTTAAAATAGTTTTGCTCTGTGGAAATGCAAGTTTTTATCCTTTATCATAAGAATGTTTGTGAAACTTGTCTACTAATTTGTTTTCTTTTGGAATAGGCAATTATTTTCTCAAGGTCATACAGGTATAAATTTTGAAAAGTATGAAGACATTCCTGTTGAAGCTAGTGGTGAGGACTGTCCACCTCACATCGATTCTGTAAGATATTGTTTTTTGTTGCATTTTTGAATTTAAATTCTTGCATTTTAAAAGATTGTTCTTGGTTGCTATAAAAGTTGTATTGAGTTATTAGTAATCCATTGGTAATAGATAAAAAATGGCATGTGCCAAGCTCTTAACTTTTTTCCATAATAAAATTTCGAGATAGTTTTCAACATAACAAGGAAGGCTTTGGAAACTTGGAAAAATGGTTATATTGTCAAAACACATTATACATATAGTAAAATGTCTAAATTCAGCTCCAATTTTATTTTTAATACAGTAATGTATATTTTTTGGGAAAAGCAAAACTATTTTAATTGAAAACATCTTTTAAACTAAATTTTCAAAACTTTGAGCTTATATTAAAATTTAACTTGCATATTTCTTTAAAAAGTTCAGCAGGTTGGTTAGTCAGAGGAACTTTTTTCCAGAATGTTTTCTGGCTAATTTTTTGGTGCAGAAAAGTTATTCTCTTCATTTTCAGATTGGCAGTTAAACCTAAAAAATTGTGAAAACCAATCTGGCCGATTAGTAAAAATATCTGCCAATAGGATAGATGTCCAATCAATTTTTGGTAGCACACCTTACTTTTATGAACAATTCACCATTTTAAAAGTCACAAGCCCATTCTTTCTAACAATAGGATTATCACCTGACCAAATAATTCTACATATTGTACAAAATTTCAATTTTAGGTCCAAAATAATTTCGTTAAAATGAGGGATTTGGCAAAAAGTCTTTGACGTAAGAATGCTAATTAACATTAAATAATCCCTAATTTCTAGGGGGAATGTCATCTATAGTCTTATCAGAATATTATCTATATATCTATCGAGAAATAGAGGTTTTCAGCATAACAAAGTTTGTCACATATCGAGAGTATACTGTATCTCAATAAAAGTTCCTTTTCTTTTCCTCATTTAAAAAATCTCCTTTTTGGGATTTAAAGTGTATTCCTTTTTAGTCATTTACGGTGGCTAGCAACCTGGAAAAGTGGTGATAAGATTTGAATGGAAAGGGGAATTGGTTGAGTGAATACTTGTTATGGCTTGCTAAAGCGCCTCAGTTGCAAATTTTGACAAAAAAAAAACTTTTCACCTGTTGAATATAGGGAATTTTGTTAGATTCTCTTTTTTTGCATTTTTTATTGCTATTGCTGAGTGCTGAAAAATTTATTTGAAGAAAAAATATATTTAAATTTTCCTGCTATTGTGTAAAATAACAAATATATATATATTGGGTTAGGTTCAAGTTTAATAATTAATGTTCATTTTGCTTTTTTTTTCCAGTTTTCATCATTACCACTGACAGAGATTATCATAAATAATATAGAGTTAACTCGTTATACTTCTCCTACTCCTGTACAGAAATATGCTATGCCAATTATTCTTTCTAAAAGGGATCTCATGGCTTGTGCTCAGACAGGTAAAATTACCACTTTATTTAATTCTTCATTAATATTTTCCTAGTGTCAAGTGATTAAAATGTTGCTTTAAAATTTTACAAGCCTTAATTTTACTTCTGATTCTTAAATTAAGCTTTTGATTTGTTTCCTAAATAAAAACATGCAAATTCTGCTTGTGGTGTGACACTTTTTAATTTTAAATATTTACACTTGTTTGTTTATTCCAAATGAAAAATCTATATCTACCTTTAGTGATTATTCTTCCATTCTGGTTATTGTACATACCTTATGAAACTTTTATCCTATCTTAGGTTCTGGAAAAACGGCTGCATTTTTGATACCTATTTTAAATCAAATATTTGAAAATGGCCCTCCAAAAAATATTCCAGTGGTGAGCTATTAATCCATTTATTCAAACTCAACATTTACGAAAGTGATAAATATTTAATTTGAATAAAATTTCTCTTTACTTTCTACTTATTACATAAAAATCTAAAATTTTTGCTAATAAAGTGCTGCGTAAGCCCTAAGCATTCAGTAAGTAATCCTGTGCTTGTTCAATTTCAGCCTCCACGTCACTCTCGAGTAAAGCAATACCCACTTGCTTTGGTCCTTTCACCTACTCGAGAATTGGCATGCCAAATCTATGAAGAGGCATGCAAGTTTGCTTACCGCTCAAGAGTACGTCCGTGTGTTGTTTATGGGGGTGCTGACCCTGCTCAACAAATGAAAGATTTAGATAGAGGATGTCATTTGTTAGTGGCAACTCCGGGTAGACTCGTTGACATGATGGAACGTGGAAAGATCAGCTTAGAGATGGTTAGGTAAATGGAGAAATATTGCCTCAAATTATCTAACAACCCATTTGGTTATGACTATGAAATGTACTTCGTAATATTAAATATTTCCTTCTACGAGGGTTACCTTCTATAGCAGGGATTTCCATCTGGCAGCCCGTGAAGTTCCCTAAAAGTAGCTTCATAACACTTTTTAGCTTGCTAAAATTTTTAAAAAAACCTATTTACATATTGGGTTATGGAGTAGTGTGGGTTGTTTTCTATGGTAAAGTTTCGGGGAGTGGTAGTGTAACTCTGAAATTCCTCTATGCATGGAAGGGATTATAGAGCTTACAAGAGAACGGCATGACCTCGGAAACTGACTTCGGGTTCAAACTTGGTAAGTTTGTTGTACACCCCAAGGGTATCCTCTCCTGACCATAGTATAACACACTATCTAGTATTACAAACCTACCAAGTTTGGTTACTACCTGAACGCAGTGTCCGAGGCCATGCCGTCCCCATGTGAGATCAACCTTTATCACTTTTAAGTAATGTTCAGTACTAAAAGATGTAGGGCCAAAAGTCTACATATCTTTGGAAATTAGTGATTAAAAGTGTTCCCCAGATTACTGTGTGGCTCGCCACATGACTTGTGCTTTTAATTGCAACCTTCCAGCACTTGAAAGTTGGAAACCCCTGTTCTATAGCATATGGTGTTGAATAAACTTGCCTTCTGATTTTTTATGGATGAAAAAACTATTTGAAATATCCTGTTAATTATTCTTTATCTTTTAGATACTTGGTATTGGATGAGGCTGATAGAATGCTTGATATGGGTTTTGAACCCCAGATAAGACGTATTGTTCTTGAGGACAAAATGCCAGGGATCGGGGAAAGGCAGACACTTATGTTTTCAGCAACTTTTCCCAAAAAAGTGCAGGTATTGTATTCTTATTTTTAACTTTTTTAATCTTCAGCAAATTTAAAAAAAAAAAAAAAACTTTCTTAAAACGGTTTAAAATACTTGATATGTTTGGAAAGTTTTCTACTCTTAATGTGCTGTAAAATTGTAATTTATTATGCATATTTCTGTTTCTTTTAATTCAGTATTCCAAACAATCTTTTTCTGTTATACAGGAACTGGCTAGAAAGTTTTTGGATAACTATATATTTTTGGCTGTTGGGCGTGTTGGTAGCACATCAGAAAATATTACTCAAAAAGTTGTTTGGGTTGAAGAACATGACAAACGTTCCTTTTTACTAGATCTATTGAATGCAGCTGGTTTGAGAAATGGAAATGGAGGTGAGTATTCAAATTTGAATTACGATTTAGATACCAATTCTTGGTGGTTTTGATTGACCTTAAGTGTTTTTAAGGCACCATTGGTAAAATGAATTTTGTTTCTTTAATAGCACACGATTCTCTCACCCTTACATTTGTGGAAACCAAAAAGGGGGCCGATGCTCTTGAGCATTTCCTCTCGAGTGAAGGTTATCCTGTTACTAGCATTCATGGAGATCGTTCTCAAAGAGAAAGAGAAGAGGCTCTTTGGAATTTTCGCACTGGGCATACTTCTGTACTAGTGGCTACTGCTGTAAGGAATTTTATATGTATTTGATTAATGTTTATTTTGATAACTTGACTTAAATTTCTTTATGGCTGTGTGGTGCAGTCCTCAATCCCTGCCGATCCATAGCTCAACCACCCATGAGAGTTTCCTTTATAACCATTCGTCGCCAGGTGTATTTTGGGCGTCCTCTCATTTACCATCGGGGGTCTAAGTAGGGCTATGCGAGTCGGGTCAGCTGGAGGTATTCGCAAAACATGCCCTACCCACTTCAATTTACGTTTTCTTCTTAATGTTGTTGTGGGTTTACTGTTTAATTTTTTGTGTAATTCAATATTTTGCTTGGGTCAATAGATTTTAAGGAGTTTTCTTAGACATTTAGTCTGAAAAGTATCAAGGTTATTTTCTTGCTGTTTGCTAAGTTTACACAAAAAAACACACATAGTTTTAAGCACAATCATATAGAACTCCTTTAACAGTAGCTCTAAAAATCTGAAATTTAAGTTTTAAATTGATGTTACCCGAGCTCCATATTTTATGTAGGATTTTGAAGGCACAATGTGCTTTTCTTATTCTAGCATCAATTATTTTGATAACATTTAAAATTTTATTTTTAATCTCGAGTTGATAAAGCTTCATTTCATGTTTTACCAGAAGCTGCTTTATGTTTTGTGTAATATAAATAAATCTTCGATTTAAAACGTGCACAACATTTTTCTGAAAGATAAGACTAACAGTTATGAACATAATTTATTATTCATTAAATATTGAAGTTATTTTCTAATAGTTTCTTTAGAACTTGTGATTGGTGTTTGAATTAATAGTTAATAACTATTAGGTTGCTGCTCGAGGTTTGGATATTCCAAATGTGAAACATGTCATTAATTTTGATCTGCCTAGTGATGTGGAGGAATATGTACATAGAATTGGTCGTACTGGTCGAGTTGGAACCATTGGTAAGATTTTACTTTTTTTAGAATTATATTATAGCTAATGTATTATGATATGAACTATTATAGATTTGAAATTTTCTCCTAACAACTGTATTTCAACAGGTTTGGCCACTTCATTTTTTAATGAAAAGAATCGTAATATGGCTCTAGATCTTGTTGAATTGATTACTGAGACAAAGCAGGAATTGCCAGAATGGCTATCAGTGTTGGCCAAAGAAGTTCAGATGGAGCAGCGTTGTAATTCTGGCTCAAGGAAGTATGGCTCGAGTGGAAAAAAGTATGTGAATTATTTTTATTTAATTTGTATCGGATATGGTTTTTTTGTGTTTGACTTGTTTTGAACAATGTAAAGGCAATTTAAATTTAGAAATGAAAATATATCAAGTAGTATGCATTGAAAAAAGTGTCAAGATTGGTTTTCAAACTCTGAACTGATCTCTAGTGCCATGGTTTTGGGGTGTTAGAATTTTTGTATTTCATTCTTTGGTTTTATTAATATATTAACTTGTTTTCAATCTTGTAGGTATGGCTCTGGTGGCTTTGGTTCAAGAGATTACCGTCAATTTGGTAGTAATCGTGAAAGAAGCAGTGGACAAAGAAACTCTAGTAGTTCCAACAGTTATTCTTCTGCACCCAGCTTTGGTGGATATGGTGGAAATCAGTACCCCAACCAATTTAGAAATAACTATGGTGGTGCTTCATCCAATGATTGGTGGGGAAGTTAACTGTTCCCATGATTGTAAACTTCAAAGTTCAGTTGAATTTGCATCATAACATAATTATATCCCTTAATTGTAAGAAAATACATTTGCAAACAACTTTTCTACTTGTGTTTGCATACAATACTGGAATTTGTATGTATATCAATTCTACTCCTTTTGTTTTCACTTAAAATAATCTAGGCTCGGTTTAGTTTCATTCTTGCTGTCTACCTGCTATATAATAGTGAGAAATATTTAAAATCAAACTGAGTAGTATTTCAGTTTAATAAGTTAGTGCAGAACTGTCGTATTTTGTTTAGTTCTGATTAGAACTTTGTATGTAAGAAGATGCAGGGAAAGCCAAAGACCAGTGATATTTCCAAAAGAAAGTTATACAATACAAATATAGTATATTTTTGGATGCATAAAAGCATACTAACAAATTTTATGATAAATTGATTTTACAATTTGTTACCATTTATTACTATATTATTGTTTTTAAATCAACTAATGAATTCAATCGAGTCGGTGGTTCGATTTATTATGTTTTGTTCAAAGATGTGTCTCGTAATTAACTTATAGTATTTTTGTTATTTGGCTTTTTTTATGTATACTTTATGAATTGAATGAATTGTCCACCAATCAAGTTTCTTAAAAATATCAGATTCCTTTGGAGTCTATATTTATTTAGTGTTGATTATCTTGATAAATAGGAATCTAACTGGAATGCTTCAAGTACTTGTCCATACTCATGTTTTAAAATTCTCAAATTCCAATGAAAGTCATTAGTAAAGCTTTATGTAAATGTCTGTCTTTGCCATACTTGGTGAATATTTATACTCAAAGAAATGAAAGAAAAACATGGTTGAATCTTGAAAAGTATATTGAACGGTTATAAGTATATTTTACCATGCTTTTACACTTATTTATTTGTTTATTTTCATTATCTTTCATTTTTTGTGTTCTTAGTCCTTTCTTTACAGTGTGTTTTAGTTATCATTCTTATGTAGTTATATTGTGTGGATGTTTGTTTGACAGTTCTGTACTAAAACGTGATGGCAGAGTCATCTATATAATACTCTGTTATATTAATTTTCCTGTGATATAGCCTGAATCATTACTTGTAGAAATTTTCATTTTGTTGAAAATTATCTAGTTAACAATTGTTTCAACAAAAAGTGAAATAGCTTTGAATTCAGAAAGATGGTAACTGCGTTAAATGTTTTTATATAAGGTTTTTTCTTAGTAACAAGTAGGTGTTTTCTTACATGCCTCTGATGCAAAGATTGGGGTGAAAACAAGATTGAAATTCTTTTTAATTTGGGCATTAATTAATTGAAAACAATCATCAGAGTTGGTTTATCATGTTTGATGTAATTGTGAAAATTTAGACTTCATTCTATTCAAATTCAGTTGGCTTCTGTCCAACATGGCCATTTTTAAACTAGTTAAATTGATAAGGGTTTTCTTCAATATCTGATGTCATTTGTATGTAATTGCTCAAGTGTTTTTTTTACCCATCTTTGAGTGAAATTGCTTAATATCATTAAGTTAATTACACCTTACATAATTTTGGCTGAATAGGCTTGAGTGTTTTCAGAACTTGTTTTAAATTTTTAATTCTCAACTTTCATCTTAACTTAGTAGACTTAAAATATATCTATTGTTTTAATATATTTTAATTTCAAAGTGATTAGGCAATACTTTTTGATACCAACTAATTTTTATACCCTATAGGCTAATGTTATTTACGGTGTAGTTTTCCAGTTTATTAATTTATCTAGGTTGAATGATATTTGCTTGGTTGATCTTCTTTTAATATTAGAGCAGTATTGATTTGAACTTCTAGTGAACATGTCTAATTAGCTAAATAATTTGTTAATATGTTTTTGTTAATGCTGAAGATATACTTACATGTTCATTTTTTATAACAATTGCTGTGTCAGAGAATCATCTTGTTTATTTTAACATTACTTGCATTTTATTGGTATATTGTTTTATATGTAATGCCAAAAGCATGTCAGTCAATTGTTGTTTTTACTGTGAAAAAGAACTTGTTTCTAAATTTTGTGTTGCTTTTAAAATCATTGTCTTGCCTGTCTTTCCAATTAGTGTTTTTGACAATGGATAAAAATTTGCTAGCTTTATGCATTTGTGTTGAAATATTATGAAGCTTTAATAGGAATGTAGATATATAGATCTTGCTATATTTTAATATGTAGGAACCTCCTGGATTCATGGTTCTTAAAATTATTTCCTTGCAGCTATATTTTGTTTAAATGACAAGTTTTAAATAAGTCTTTCATAAAAGCTCTGTAAATTAAATCATTTACTTTTACAATTTAAAATATTTTCAGATGTTATTTATATTTCATTTTCAAAAGTAATAACTGGCTTAAACATCCATGTTTATACCATTCCCTAATTTTTTTTATGACCAAATAATTTTATGATTCAATTAATTGTTCCAGTGATGAAAATAAAACTAGAGTTCTTTTAAGTATATCAATGTTTAATTTTGCAATGCCCATATTGTGTTGAGGTTCCTTATCAAAATATGGTGAATGTTCTATAAACATACATTTTATAATCATCCAAATGCTTTGTGTCACATTCCTATTGGAAGATATAGTGATATAAAAATTGGTTTTTGCTTTATTTTTACTCATCAAATTATGTTCATGATTTAGAAAGTGATACTCATAATTTATTGAAAGTGATACTTACAGCTTATTGAATATTACCCTACTCATCAAAGTGGTACTCATGACCTATTGGAATATTCTTGTAACTTGTAAAATTTCTTATATATAACTTATTAAAAATATTACTAAATCTTTAAAGAGTCATTTAATTTCTAAAGTTTTTTAAACATTTTCATTTTACTGAATGCTAGTATGTATGTTTATTTTTGGGAGCTTAATATCATCATCAATTTGTTACTCATTAGTTTTCAAATTGTTAGCGAGTGCTAAATTGTGCTGAGATTTCATTTTTACACAACAGAGTGATTAATGTCTCGGTGCTTTTTGTGCAGTCTATCTGGGACAACTTTATGTGTAAAAACAATTATTTGTTCATTGTTTAGTTAAATAGGAATGGTCTTCCAAATTTGTAGACTACTTACCTGAACTAAAAGTAAGGGGTAACATTTCTCACCATTATTATTGATCATCACTTCCCAATTTAAGAAATGTTCCCAAAAACATTTAGCATCTCGTTAATTTTGGCAGCCAGGTGTTGCCTAGCTTATTAATACCAAAGAAGTAAGGATTGATATATTTTGATGGGATATTAGTGATAGAAAGTTAAGCTTTTGCTTTCCTTCGATGTCTGAGCACAATAAAGCACTTGATCTATTCTTAGTACTTTTACAATTGACTCAGTTTTTAAGAACAATTATATAACCGTAGAGTTTTACATATGACATCAAAATGGAATGTTATCACATATCAATGTCATTTTTACTGTGGATAGATGATTTTGTTATTTTTATTTGGTATGAATCAAGTTTTAATGCCAAGATAAGTTTATTTTATAAACAAATACTTAATGGTAGAAAGACAAGTTTTTGGGAGGAAGTGTAAGAGCAATCCAGAACTTGGCTAGGTATTTTAAAAATTATTTCATTAAGTCTTAAAACTATATGCCTGCATGCTCTTATATAAATTTTATACTTATTTAACTATGTTTAAGTAAGATCTTTTTCAAATGCTCATCAACACTATTTGAATCCATTTCAGTGTAATTGGAAAACTTTCAAATTTGTTCATCTAGTGGTTATTGCATGAGGATATTTTGTACATAAATCTAGTTTATAATACAATTCAGGAAAGTAAACTACTTATTTTCATTACTCAAAAAGGGTACTTATGTGGTACAATATTCTCTTGGTTAGTATTAAGACCTTATGACATTAAATTATATTTAAAGTTAGAGTACCTTATTTGATTCAAATTGATATTAGTACATTTAAAGTTTAATGCCTCAATTTAAAACCTTAATGGTTTTCTTTTTGCTGTCTGATAATTTAATTATACTGCTTGTGTTATTAATGTTTGATACCAACGGGTGAATATGCTATTAAGTTCCATCTTGAGGTTCTGTTGGTTCATTATCTTGGTAAAACTCTCAGTTACAGTTATGATACAAAATATGAGTCTTAAGTTTTTTTAACAGTTTCAAATCCATTATTTAGGATTTGTAATTTCCATATGCCATTCTATAGTTACACCTTTAAGTTATTAGTCAAATTTTCAATTTATTTCGGCAAAAAAACTTCAATTGATACTGAAACATACTGAAATTTCTTCAGTAATGAAATTTGTTTTGTATTTACTTTTAGAATATCTTAGTAAAAAGTACTTAAAATAATACGATAAAACCCCTAAAGAACAAAATAAGTTATCCCATATATTTCGTTATGGTGTATAATACTAAAATTAAGATAAAAAAAGTGTATGATATTTAAATATAAATAAATTCATTACACATTGATTTTTTAATACTATGTTGAATTCGTACAAAATTTTCACAAATATTACTACTTGTAATAGTTTTTAAGATGTAGTTTGAAATCCATACAGCGTAAGTGGAATCAAAAAATTTGAGTAACCACATAGTGATGAGTGGAAATTATTTTGTGTATATACGTGGTTGGTTTCCATCTTGATTCTAGTTCTATGAGCTTCTGCCTAACTTTAAAAAATATAATCTCAGTCGAAAAAACTTATTTGTGGTTAGCTTTTATGTTGTTTTAGTTCAACTTGTCAACTTTTTATATTTTCTATGTGTTATATATTAAAGGGAACTGCAGTTGGAACATCTTGTGTGTTATGTTAATACACACTTACTGTTTTGCTGTGAAAACTTTAAATGTTAATAGTAAAAGTGAACTGCTAGACATAATAAATTTGAAGTGAGATTTTTCTATATCAAAGTAAATTGAAATACTCAATTTTCAAACTAAAAAAATGTCACTCATGTTTGTAAAACACCAGGAAAGTTTCAGATGTGTTATATATATCTTTCAATATATGAAGTCATGCCTGAAGGTCTCGAAGCACGATTTAAATAAACAATGACTGATTTTATAAAATTATAATTATTTGGTGAATCAATTTTATCAGGTTTTTTTTCTCTCTTTTATATAAATTTCACATATTTTCAGTAGTGGGGTGAAAGAATTTAGTTCAAATATATGCAAATTCAAAAGTTTTGTTTATTTTGCCATCAAGCTTTAAAATACTTTAAATAAAGAAATATTTGCTATAAAGTTGTGTAATTTCCATTTTCTGTATAAACATGGGTGCCACTCTTCCGTCTTCTTAAAAATTCTGTGAATGGAATTTCGTTCCAGGTTTAATAAAATCTGGAACCAATTGGCAGAGATTTGTACTGAATTTCAGCCCTAACCTTGTATATTTTGCTTCTTACTGACTTATTCTTTCTGACTTAGATTTTCTTTTGGTGAAAATGATTAACTAGATAGTTCAGTCTTGCAATTTTTGAAGAGTGGCAGCCATGTGTATAAATATTTTGCAAAGTTTATCATTCTACCTACAAGGAATAATTTCAAATTCATAATACAAACTTTTAACGGCCTTATTCACCACCTACCTAACCTATACTAGACTGCAAAGTTTCTTGACCCTATGACATCACTTTTCGGAAGGAAAACTGCGTAAACAGAAAGCCTGTTGGGTTGCTAGGATGAGTTTGAGTACGCAAATCGCGATAAAGAGACGCTATGTGTACATGATGGGTTTAACAAACTAATCATATTTCTAATTGAAGTTCTTCATTTCACTAAAAATTCAGACACTGCTCTGGGAACTACTTTCTTTGTTTTGTTTCTCCAGGGTCAAGTAAAGTTGCAGTCTAGTATAACCTGGAATCAAAACCTTTAAATGGTAGTTGAAAAAGGAAAACAAGTTTTAAGGCAATCAGAGTTGGCGAAAAAGCTTGATTCCGAGTTAACCTTAGGTCAGATTAGTGGTGAATGCAGAGATGGTATGGGTAGTATGGGGGCAAAGATAGGGATACACATACACTGGATGAAGGAAACTAGTTATAATAAATCTTGCTTTTGAAACTGTAAACGGTTCAGTTTGTAGTTTTTGAAATCCCGGTGGCCACAAACCTTGATCTGCTAAAATGAGTAACGCCCAGGATCAGCAAGTCAACTGGTTCGGATAAACATGACAAAGCTTGTGAAAGTGTCATTGTGAATAACCAGCCTTGGATGAGAATAAAATTTTGGTGTTGATTTTTATGTCGCATTGCATTGCAAGAACTAAGTAAATATTTTTCTTAATGGGGTCGTCTTAACATTAAATGCAATAAAGCGATTAAGTTAGCCCTTGTACAGCAAAAACATAGTTTAAAATTAAATGTGAAAATGTACCATGAAGAGCAAATGCTGTGAGTAGTTTTTTAAACAGGAGGTTAACCATGAAAACACCCGAAATTTCATCCTGCTCCACCCGTCTGCCCACCTCATCTTTTTCATTGTTTCATCTCCTAGCAACTTTTGTCCCCACTCTAGCACCTGATAGTGGGTTCGCATCCCTATTTTTCTTGGCGATTCCAAATAGTTTTGGGGTTATACCCCATCCCTAGTTTGTACTATGAGTTCGGAATCTCGCACTCTTACATACAATGAAATATACACAAACAAGATTTTAAAATACTGGGTGATAAAGTCTTCTCACTACTATAATCTTGACCTATTTCTAAAGTTATTCAAAACCACTCATAATGGTATTATTAACCGCATTTTTAATAAGAGAAGTGTTTACAGAGATTTTTTTCCAAATGGTTGACATAAATATGGTTTAAAAAATTCTCATGGAATTGATGCTGAGTGAACGGGCACGCTTGGTGTTACGCTCTCAAGACGTTGCCAGGCAAAGGGTGCCGAGCATTTTCTGGTTTATAAGAAAGCAAATAATAACTTTTCAAAAAGCTTTCACTTCAAATTTTGTAATTCTCAATCTCAAAGTAATATCTCTTTGGGACTCTAGAACAACCCTAAAATCGGGACCCAGGATTTTACGATTCGGTCTCATTAATTTTATGATCTTCTTTACGATATTTTAAACATATATAAACCTCCTTAGAAGAAAACTTCATATCTTAAATGGCACATTTGAGCAATAACTATGTATTAGACTTTTCTTGTTTTACCCATTTGTTTCGCGACAACCCTGTTATGAGACGAAGAAAAGTAATATACAAGCTTCATATCATGAGATAAAGTTCTCAAGAGTTTTCTTTTCATGGCAATGGCACAGCGAGCAAAACATTTCGTATGGGATATTAGGTGTTAAAACCGATGTAAATTTTTAAAAATTTTGAAATCTCTAGTTTAGTACACATATACACAGTTACTATAAGATATTCAAGTGCATATTAATGCTACTCTGGGTGAAGGTAAACCCGAAATTAAACCATATCCTATGGAAATGTTTTCTAGCTTACGTCAATGATGACTAGGGTATGGAAATGATACTGTCTCTTCCTGTTGAGAATGTCATTTTTTACCCATATCTCAATGGCACAAGTGAGCTGTAACTGGCATGATGCTGATATTTTCGATCTGGTATCCGAATGTATCTTGGAGCTTCATGTGGCAACATTGTCGGCAACCGAGAGTAGAAGGGTCTTTTCCAACTGTCTAATCCGGCGTGGTCATATTCATTTGTCAAAAAGTTCTTATCAAATGGCAAACGCATTAGGGCTGGCCCTGTTCTTCCAATATGGCGTAACATTTGGAATGACAGGTTTAATCCTTCAAATACCCTTATTAAAGACTCAGGTTCAGTTAGTAGTTGGACAAAAATCCTTGAAGGACGTTGGGAAGTCAAGTCTTGCTGAGTTGATATGACCTCAAGCCCAGTGATACTTGTTAGATAATGTAGTGTGAAAACAAGGAGGCCAAAGCTGAGTCTCATTTTAATCTGAAAAAAGGAATGGAAAAAGTTAGAAAACAAATTTTATGTAATCAACAATGGTTTTGAAGAACACCAGGGGTTCTCAACCGGTGGGTCGCGACCCCTGGGGGGTAGTAAAATTCAGGAAAAACAAAAATAGAAAAAAATAAATAGCAAATAAATCTGAGTTTTATAAAAAAAAATTGTGACTATAAAATCACTGGTTTTAATACTTTGTCATACTTATAGTGATGTGTAATCATGTTTTAATAAGTTGCATACATTAGATTTAAACAAGAGATTATTAGATTATTGCGAGTTAAACACTGTAGGTTTAAAAAAAATAACATAATTCAGAGATGGTTGCAAAACATTTTATCTAACAAGGGGATCACGGTAGCTAAAAAGTTGAGAATCCCTCAAATATACCAATAAGTTTCAATGAATGATAAATGCAATTAAATCTAATAAAGTAAAGTATTGTCATGAGTACTATAAATAGACCAATACAAAATGTTTTCAATTTCAAATAAAGAATCGGAAAAGTATTAAAATAATATTCTTAATGGTAAGTAACATTTTTGTTATAAATTGACGAACATCAAATAAATGCGTCATCTAACTATGAAAAAGAGCATTTCCAACATTTAGTACATGCATTTTTTGTAATTGTCCGTTTTAACCGGAATTTGACTTGACCGCTCACGTAAAGGGTTCCATGTACCATTATTTGAGCCAATTAAGAGGAAGTTAGTCTATTGTTTTTTCGAGATAGAAATCAAACACGAACAATCCTTTGACTGGAATCTTT
This sequence comes from Tetragnatha montana, assembly GCA_963680715.1. Classification (NCBI taxonomy): domain Eukaryota; kingdom Metazoa; phylum Arthropoda; class Arachnida; order Araneae; family Tetragnathidae; genus Tetragnatha; species Tetragnatha montana. The sequence continues at coordinate 30,415,468 of OY796684.1, forward strand.
CCTTTTACTTTCAAAAAGCTATTGACCTTTATAATCTTGCGTGTTTTGTTTAGGAACTAGCGCGGAATGCAAAAAGACTTTCGATTTGCGACAGTTAGTGAGAAAGTGAATGCACTTACCCAAAGGGAGAGGAAATGGGTCGAACGAAAGTCGTTTATGCTGGCTCTTTACGGAAATAGCCTAGATATAGAAAAAACAAATACCTCCCCTAGGGAACTATTATATGGGTCCATCCATATTTCAGCTTGACCTTTGTATACTAAGGTATTTTATCTCTGAGCGTAATGGGTATTTTAGTTAATTTTAGCTTTCCTTTTTTTAGTCTCTATCTATCACACTCTGTTTTTTTTCTTTTAGTCACTCACTCACTCTAAATACTATCTCTTTTCACAAATTTTCTTCATTTCTTATTCTTTTTTACGTCTTAGCGTTTCTTTATCTTTCACACATCTTTATGCTGCTTATGATTTCATAAGTTAAAATATAATATAAATTATAACTACAGTCTACTCCGCTTATTGTGATCACAGTTAATGTTATCAATCGGATAATGTTATCAAAATTGACAGGTCCCGATCACTCCTATTTAATTTAATTTAATGTCAAATGCGCCGTTTTATGTGTGATCAACATTTCGCTTAATGTTATCAAAATTTGGGGAAATCCCCTAAAAACCTCCTCTTTTTTTCCGTTTGAAGGTCAAATTTAATACACCAACATACAAAATGAGCCATTTATTTATTAGTAATATATGTACATACTATTATATTTTTCTTTAAGAATGTATGATTTGCAAAATACAAACTAAGGAATCGTTTTAAATACTTCAATTGAACTACATAATTGTGATTTTAATGCTAACACTCTAATTACACTGTTTGAAGCTTTCTAATATCAAATCTCTTTTATTATCAATCTGATATTGTTATCATTCTACTTTTAGACAAAGGTAATAACATTAAGCGGAGTCGACTGTATATACTTCAGTTTTTGCCGGATTCAGACTAAAATTTCTAAACAAACGTGTTTAATTTTTGCAATTTGTTTGGGTGAACTCCCCTAACATAAAGAGTGAGGAATAAGTTCTAATATATCTAAAACTTTAATGATTTTTGTTTGTGGTGCAGTCTTAAAATTATTCCCATTTTATATAATATACATAATTATACTAGTAGTATTGAGTGAAGGGAAAGATCACTGGATTGTGTCTGGGATAGGATTTTCCTTCTAATTGAGAATATTGTACCTCGTCAGGGAATAAATCTTAATCTGTATGATTTCAGATTTTGGGACTTGCAACTCAAGGCATCAGGAGGGTCTAGTAAGTTTTTAGCCGAAGGACCATATTTACAACTTCATAAGTTCCCGAACCGAACTGGAATATATTATCAAAACACAAGGTCCAAGACAAATAGCGAGAAAGTATGGTTGAAATATGAGAAAACTATCGGTTTAAAATTCTCACAATCCATGCTAATTACTAAAACATGGTAAAATTGAAGAAAGAAATGCAAGAACTCCTCATTTTATGCATTAGATGTTGTAAGTATATTCCTTGATATTATTATCGTTTGAGATAGGGAGAATTCAGGAAAAAGGCACGCTGGGATGGGAACCCTACATTCTTAGGAAACCCCTGCAATAGATCAATATACACTACAATCGAATTCCACTTGAGTGGCATCTTATACGTATTTATCATATAAACACGCACCCAAATGTTATAAGAGCAGAAGAGGGGATTCGAGCAACAAAACCGTATAAGAATGCACTCCCTACCGTCCTTCGATAGGATGCAGAAGAGCAAGAGAAGCCCCCAAACGAGAGCGCTATACAATCCTTAGCGAAGATGCAGATGAGCAGAGAAGATTCGGACGGAGTGCAATTTACGGTCCTCCCCGAGTGAGGCGCTTCCTATGATCCTCAAGTTGGATGCTGAAGAGCAAGAAAAGCTTCAAATGGTGCTCTTTTTACGGTCTTCAGAGAGGATGCGGATGATCAAGGGGACCCTCCGTATGAAATGCTGAGCAAGAGAAGCCTCGGATGAAACTCTTCTTAGGGTCCCTAGAGAAGATGCGGAAGAAAAGAAGTCGTCGGATGGAGCGTTCCGTACGGTACGGTCTTAAAAGAGGATGCAGAAGAGCTAGAGAAGGCTCGGTTGGTGCGTTTCTTACAGTCTTTAGAGAGGATTCAGAGGAGCAAAACATTTGTAATCAAATTAAAAACCTATTGATTCGATACTGAACTTAATAAATTTCGAAAGGAATAACATTATGGAATTCACTGATTATAAATAAGGGCCTTATTTTAGCATTAGAATTTCTACTCTGAATTGTTTGTAGAAGTTAACCTTAGTGGGATCTTCCAACATAAATTTAAAGAAGGGTTGACAATTTGCAGTTTAGTGTAGCGCATACCCTTATTACCGGCCAGTAAGTATGCAAATACAATACACTGATGATGTTTAACATTGTTCAAAATAATGTTGGATGTGAGAAAATGTTATACTCTTGAGGTATAAATAAAAAAGTCACGATGCAAACAAACAAGTTACATTTTCACCAAAATATTAAACTTTTTCACTTTCGATACATAACGCTTATAATCTAAGAAACTTAAAGTAGAAGGAACGTCAAAAAATTTGAGATGTTGAGAAGAAAAGATGAAACACACATAAAACAAAATATCAAGTGGGAAAACCATTTTTTCTAATTTCTTAGGTTTTTGAGATATTGAGAGGGTATATAATTGATAAAAAAATTGACATAAAAAATATTTTCCTTACCTTCAGGATCAACATTGTCGAGCATTTAAACACTACCAAATTCTTAAGTCCTCATGACTGGAACCACTGAAGAAAGAAAGTGTCTTCTCCGATTACATCCCCAAGCATCAATCCCACGGATTAGACATTGAGTACTTCTGTCGGCAGAGGAACGGAATTCTGGACATGCTTTTGAGACAGGCTGGCTATCCCACTAACCCACTGATTGCTCTGTGCCCTCAGGTAATGTAGCAAAGCGGCCATCGAGGAATATTGGATGGCACTGACCGTGAAGAAACGGGGGGAGTGGCGACTTTCGCGGCCCAGATTTCGCTTCGTTATGAACATGAGTTCCCTTTTCATTGGGAATCACTATCATTTGCCGCTCCCTTCAAGCGTAGGAGACCAGCAAAACAAAGCCGAAATCGAGAGCAGACGAAGATCGAGAGAAAAGCGTGCTTTTGTTTGTTGGTGGGTGTGATAGAAGAAATCATTGGCAGCCTGGGTATATTTCGAGGCATTTTAAAGAGCTTTCTTTGGATGCCGGATCAGGCGTGTCGCAATGAAATAAATTAATTTTTTAGTGTGCTTGAATGGGGCGGTGTGGTGATCCCCGAATTGGGTACAGCTTATTCCCGAAGATACTCAGATTCTCTAGGGAAAGAAAAGGCCCCGGTATCATTTTACTTTCAATACATTAAGAAACTTTTTCCAACGAGGAAAATTTCCTTTTTTCTAATTGGAAAATGTGATTATTTTTTCATTAAAGAAATGGGCGGAAGACCCTGGACGTGGACATGGAGGAAGACCCTTGGGGGCATACTATCCTTGATTGCCTTAAAACACTATAGGGTGACTACCAGGCGTCCCGATTTTATCGGGACGCCTGGGCCTGTATGTTCCGCTGACCGAATGTCCCGCCTAAATATCCCGCTTTTCCAACCATGTCCCACCAAACGAGAAATTTAACACTTTTTTTTTGGGGGGGGGGTAAAGAGTTATTTTTCAAAAGTTTTCGATTGGTTAGGATGAACTATTAAAACAACTGAGTTCACAAAACATTACACCGAATAAGGAGGGTGTGTTTCAGAGTCAAACCCCTGGGGTGTTCCAGGGTTCCCTCTTGAAATTTTGTTATTAGTTTTGTACATTTTTTTTTAGACACAGTGGTTGTCTGTGTTAAGTGTTTAAACAGGAGTTGAAACTCAATTTTAAGATTCAAATTCAAGCATTTTCTGGGGGATGACAGCCCAGACCGCTCTTTATCAGTATGATACTTTAGGTAATATCCTAAAATTTCAAAATTAAATACAAAGTTTGAATCACATCTTCAGAGGTCTTCCTTTAAAGCCACATTTACCCAACTATAATATGTTTGTGACCAGTGTTTGAAAATTAATTTAGCTAGCACCAACTCCTCAACAAATTTTTAGCTATGGGACTTGTGTGTTTCATGCAAAATTTATTTCTCAGGTGAGATCTAAAAATCTTCTCATTTTCTGTGACTTATTGAACCTCATATACCTGAAAATTATACCATCCTCTTTACTGTGAAATGTTCTGATTTTTTGTTTGAAAAACCTGATCAAATGTTAATATGAAAATAATAGACTATCCTAAAAAGTTTAAGGGAAGAGGCATTGCTCTCCCCCATGACTACCGCTCATGATCAAGGAAAAGTCTGAGGCGTCATTTTATTATCAGATACAACGAAGTGCCAAGCCTACTTTTAGAGAATCATGGTTGGAGGAGAAATTATTTAAATCCCGGAATTCTAGGTAAAAAAACATTAAGAAACTTTTCTTCTAAGATACCAAACATGTGTGTGTTTCTGAACTAATTAATTACTAATATAATTAATTAATATCCTTACTCGAATGTAGTAAAAAAACTGGTGTCACATTAATGTACTGGTGTACTGGTTAATGTACTGGTGTGACACAAAATATATATTCAAATAATATAAAGATTCAAAAAATTAATTTAGACTAGTGTTTCTAAACGTAAAGGCGCACACCTGCCGTGGACCAATTACAAGAATTTTCTTAATTGTAATTGTTAATGACCTCCAGAGTACTAAAAACAAGTTGAAACGCTATTTTTTTTTTCTGGGGGAGAACCCCCAGACCCTCCTATTTAACGTGAGGTTCAGAGTGTCGAATATAATATAACATTTAAACCTTGACCGCTGAGGTTGAAATACTTGACTCTCTTCATTTTCTAAAACAGTTACTACTACAATTAACCTTTAATGCTTGCATGTGAGGGGAATAGTTGAGGATCAAACCTTATTGGTTAGTGTCTGAAAAAATTAAATATTTTAACTAAAATGAGGTGGGTAGCAGGTCGCAGTGGATTCTATTGATAAAAAGTGGGTCGCATTGTTAGGAACCCCTGAAATAAAAAATGTTAAACCGAGAGCATAAATAGAAAAAAACATTGGTCATAGTACATAAATATCGTGCGATGTTGTGATGTGAAGTGAAAGAGGTTAACGAGAACACGCAAAGGGGCCCCCCGTAGGAAACCCCAAGGGTCAAGGACTCAAGGATATTGAAGGAAGCTCCGGTAATAAGAGAATATGAGGAAGTAAAAGTTCAAAATAGAATCTTAAACCCACATCTTCACTCTTTCTCAATCAAAAAATAAGGTCGATCCTAAAAAATTTTTTCAAAACTGGTTTCTTTGCACGAATTGTGGGCAAACCGATAAAAGTAATTTTCTATGAAACCGGACCTTTACCCGATTGGGTGACTGCCCAAATATTTCTCGCTTGATTTGTTGGGAACTAAATATACATAATTCAAAAATGCAATGGAGGATGAAAAGAAAAAGAAAATTTAGTCAAAATGAGTGAAATTCTGGTATTAAATAATATTTCTAAGTAGCTAAAACACTTTTATCAGTCTTGGAAAGAATTTTGGAAAGTTGTTTTTAAAGTTTATATTTTTAAAACGTGAAATGAATTTGTTTCATCGTAAAATATGGTGTGAATTAGCCGTTTTGATTCGGATGAATAAATAATAAGTTGTTTGATAGTTTCTTGCAATATATAGTAGCCTGCAACCTTATCAGTAATCTAAAAAAATGGAAATATTTTATTTAAAATTGAGTATTTTTTTAAATCGAAAAGCTTACTCGGCATTCTCAAAGAATCCGAACGTTTGGACGTTTTGATACCAAAAATGTCTCATTTGGAACAGTAATTAAAAAGTTTTCTCTGGAAACTATCGAAAACGTATTTTCAAATGTATTGAAAAAGAATTATTTGGATATTTAAATTAGAGAAAAATATCCCTCTATATTAAAAAAAGTTTCTTAATTGAAAAATTCTATTATTACTTAATGTTAGATAGTGTTCGAAATTTCCGAGTGCGTAGTTTTATTTTATTGTAAATATTGTAATGATTAGGTTGGGACACAACAGCTAAGATAAATAGATAAACAAATCCATATATTTCAAAAACAAAAATAAATAAATAAGTAAATATAGTGTATATATATTTATTTATTTATATATATAATACATATTTATTTATATATAAAATAATATATGTGACTTTATCCGTAATCTAAAAAAATGGAAATATTTTAAAATTGAGAATTTTTTTTTAAATCCAAAGCTTACTCAGAATCCTCAAAAGAATCCGAACATTTTGATACCAAAAATGATTCGAATCAGGAATTAAAAAGTTTTTCTCTTAAAACCGTTCACCAAAAACTTCTTTTAGAACAGAGAGATTATAGAAATTTGGGGCAGGTGATTAATGACTAAACATTTTTTAAAGGTTTAAAGCTATCCAGTAACAGTTAAATCTCTTTGACGAAGAGGAAAACTAAAACAATTTATTTAACAAGGCCTAGAGGTTTGAGAGACAAAACCTTTGGGCCCCTCAAAGGACTTTCCTACATATCCTAAAGTGGAGAGTACGAAATTATTTATAACCAGAACCAGTCAAAGTACTTAATTATTTAACTAAGTACAGTAAAATACCAATTAAAAGGGGATTTCGGTCCTCCTCTGAACTTTTACTAAAAATTTCACCCTTTTAACATGTTTTGAAACAATCTCTACTAGACCTAGACAATATGAAAATAACTTAAAGAAATTAATTAAAAAAATTCTCAGAGAGTAAGGAATTATCAATATTTATCTTCATATAATGTAAAAATAATATAGGTGGGTGGATTATATATGTTACAGGCAAAGTGATTAATTGGGCTTTATTAATAATGCCCGAAGTGGAGGCGGGCAAAGTGATAGATTTCATTGATAAATGCCATGGAATTTATCACATTGCCCGCCTCCACTTCGGGCATTATTAGTAATGCCCGATTAATCACTTTGCCCGTAACATATACGTAAAATTGATTCATAACTATTCCTCCCCTTTCAGTATAAGATATTTAACAAGCTCTAAACTTATAAATTTAGGTAATTCCAAACAGTTTAATTAGGATGTGGCATAAATATGGTATAAAAACAGATTAAGATTTCTTCTAAATGATAATTGGGTATTGTTCTAAGTATTAATTAATTTAAAAAAACGAATGAAGAAAATTAAAATAATAATTATTAGTTACTAGTTAATTACTAGTTATTAGTTTAAACAACAAAAATAAAGAATTAAGTCCAACAAATAGGTACCAATATAAACTCGAATTTTGAAGGATTTCACCCAGAATTTACTTTAGTGCTTGTAAGGAAATACAATTTTAAAAAATCATTTTATTCTATAACTATTTCAATTTTCACAACTAAATTGATCAAACATTTTGGGCATGAGAATTTCAGAATAGCGAATAAATTATATGCATTGTCAGCCTCTTCCATGAAACTTACAATATTTTTCACTTTTGAAAATGAAATAAAATTTCTCATGGAGGGATTTCAGCCAATTTTAGTTCTATTTTATTATTAGACTATTTTAAGGTGAAAGCCGTCAAAATTCCTTCAGTTGTAATTTGTATGTTTTGTTTTCTTTTTTGAAAATAATTTACTGTAACATATTTAATTTAACAGCTCTGTTTTCGTTACATAATTTCAATTTTGTTTTGTTGTATTGTATATTTGTATTTGTCTTGTCTGTATTTTGATTGATCAGAATTTCAATTTTTCCCAAAGTAACTCTTCAATTCTTCACAAAAATAGAACTATAGAGCTATACATCACGCATCATTAATTCATAAAATAAGACGAGATGTGTTTCTGGTGTTGTCCAGAATGGCACGTCTACTGGTTCATTTAAGAGGAAGTTTTTTTCAGTAATTTGCTTTAAAGATATTTTTCGTCTAACAAGAACAAATTTAGCCAAAATCTAAACAAAAAATCTCACTCATAAACCTAAATATGCCTTCCGCTTTGTGAGTCCTCAAATACCATACTTTAAATAACTGAAAAGGCAACAAATGGGTTTAGTAGTTTATGAATAATGGACCGTGGATAATTCTTGAAATCATTATTTAATACATACAGTATAATTTTTTTTTCTTAAAAATGGACAGTGGATAATTCTTGAAATCATTATTAAATACATACACTAAAAATTTTTTCTTAAAAAAAAACGGAAATTACCCGGTTGTGTGTTGTTGCCGGATTATTTCCATCATTTGAGGAAACGTCTTTTTTTCCGTCATTTATGATTTCTCCCCTAATGTGCTCAAGGAATTAAAAACTAATGCTTTTGCTTAGCCCCGATGGCGCAACCTTTGGATTTGATTTCCCGCGTCTTGACCATCACCAGGCTCCATTTTTTAGATTATGGATAAAGTCGTAGTTACAAACCAAGTACTGGCAAACAACATATTATGCACAACGACCAATTGACGCCATATTTTATGATGAAACAAGTTTTTTTTACATTTTTAAGAAGTACTTTCTAAATTAATTATCATTCAAAGGCTGATAAAAGTATTATACTTCAAAGTACTACTTCATACTAAAACTGCACACATTTTGATTGAAATTTATAATTTTTGATCTGATTACCGAAATTAATTATAAACATAGAGTGTCATGTATATTTTATCTCTTATTATTTTCAAAAAGGTATTTTTTAACAAGTCTTGGTTTAAACAAAAATATGAATTATGTATACTAACGAGTTACTATAGGCGGTACGGTATTGAATTTAAAATATTCATTGGTGTACGTTTCTTTCCAGAATGTTGATAAACAATAGTTATTAATGGACGTGCTGGATATCTTTTAAGGAAAAAATTTTGATTAAAGATTGATAAGTTAGAGTTATTAAATATTCGAACTTTTAATGTTATTTATGGAGGGAGATGACGTATGTTTGGAAAGTTGTTTGACGTTTCTTCTGCTAATTGTTTTTATTGTTTTATAAAATGTTTAAGTTCAGTAGGCTGGATTTTCTGACAAGCAATCCAAAAGGTCTTGAAGCAGTTTACGGGGGTTGGTGAGGGTTACAGAGCAGTGGGCGGTAGCTCCCTAGGTATTTTATAAAAAAACTTACTCAGTCAAGTAAATGAAAGAAAAGCAGTGCACTACGAGTTTAGATTACTTTTAAGGTTTAAAGATTATCTGAAACTGTTTACTTAGTTCTTAATATGAATTTCCAAAACATTTTCAAATACTTTTTCGCGAATGATTTTTAAAAATTTTTGTTCACTTTTAAGCGATTGAAAATCTTTTTTCATCTTATGTAATCACACTTTAACTTGGAAAAGCACTTCTGTAGTCTCAATATGAAAAGGTTACATCACAGAGGTCCATATTCTGTGTTAGGCGTAAATTGGCGGATTTACAGCAGCGCGACAAAACCGGTTTGCGGCATTTACGACAATTTTTTTTTTTTCAAAAGAAGCAATAGGAAGCCCCTCCAAAACGATCGCTGTTCAATGTCGCTGGCCGCTATTGTCGCTTTAAACTTTTTTGACGAGGTGGTGTAAATATCCCTTAAGAATACACTTATAATCTAAGAAACAATGTTTTTTTTTTCGTTTCATGTTTCTATTAAAAAGGCGTGGTGACCTTGGCATTTCTGTTGAGCTTTTAACCGATAAAAAAAAGTTACTTTTTCACGTATTAGCATCATAATCACTTCACTACAAAGCTGAAAAACTGGCAGTCGTCAACTTTGCTCTCGCTTCTGAAATTAAATACGAGCTGTGAGCGTTACAGGGTGGTCCGTGAATTTAGGCTACGTAGATTGCTAACTTCTTCAAGTTTGTAAATAAATGAAATATTGATGCTCTTAATTTTTCAAGTTGATAAGCAAATATGCAATAACCTACAAAATTTAACTTTACGTGAGGTGTTATACTTAATGGTTCCCAAAGTGGGCGATATCGCCTCTAAGACACTACTAAAATGTTAAGATGGAGGGTTTTGAGCAGTTCGGGGGGAATTTCCAACGCCTGTAAAAAAAAAAACACTTAAGATTTGTAATATTTGAAGTTTTTTTAGACATTAGAAAGTAAACTAGGGTAATTTAAATTTTGCTACAAGATTTTTTTTTAAATAAGAATATTTTTTTAATGTATTTTGTTTTTTTTAATAGGAAAAATATTTACTTTTACTAAATGTTTTAAAATTTTACGAACGTTTTTCAAGAATATAATTCTTTATAAGTTTTTAAATTTAAATTTAATCATCCATATCAGAGGTAGGGGAGACTGGGGACAATTGTAACACGGGTCAATTGTAACACTTCGTATTCCTGGAAAAGTATAGATGCCAAGCTGTTACAAAGGTAACAGCATGTGCATGGCTTGTAAACAAATAATGTCCGAGAGCGCCAAGACTGGCAGTTGAGGTATAACAGTGTACTTGAGAAAAGAGTGTTTTTCCAGCATAAAAGTAAATTTTTACTTTTGAGTGAAATTTTTTCTCCTGCACTACAGGTATGTAGCACGAAATAACTTTTTTTTACAAAATGAACCTACATTTATCATTGTTATATTCTGTTTAGTTTTAAGTTGATATTGTTTTTAGTTTCTTTGAAAACGAGGGTTGAATTAAAAATGGACACATGGGGTCAAATGTAACACTAATTCGGGGACGATTGTAACATGTGAAAATTGACTTTTGAATGCCGAGATCTCGTACAAGGACAACTAAAGAGGGCAGATTAGTCAGGAAAGAATGGATGCAGCGGCTGCTGAGGTTTGGGGGTCTGGAAAGTCAGTGAGAAGTGCTGTTTGTGAGTAGGGTATTTGTTATGGGCCGTTATACAGGTTCTGTCAGAAAAAATGAAAACCCTAAAGTGGGTTATAATTAATTTATACGTTATCGGCACGGGATCTTAGAAAATTGTTACCAGCAATCACCTGTATCACCTACACAATCTCTTAATAAAAGATAACCAAATTCGCTGCCATCCACAAATATCAAAATGCTCACCACAGGCTGTTCTGCCAATACCAAAAGTGGTACAAAATGACAATGCAACTATTAAAAAGGAAACTCAAGGAGAAAGAGCCCCATCTGCACCTATAAACCCAGTGTAAAAGAGAAGAAGTCTACACAAAAAAGAAATTTAAATATTCAGACTGTGAAACCTCACCAGACGATGAATATTTGTGTGTTGTTTCCATGGACAATTTCAAAAACAATCGCCCCAGTGAAAAATGGGTTCAGTGTGTTTTCGTACAAAATATATTGTTAAAAAATTTGTATAATTTTCCGTATTTCTAATGAAAATGTGTTGTGTTACAATTGACCCTTGTATGTGTTACAATCGACCCCACTTCAAGGGTCGATTGTTTCAACCTATTTTCATACCAATTTTCATAACTCTAACATAAAAAATGGCTTGGCTGGAGATCAATTTGTAAATTTTGTTACAATTGTCCCCAGTCTCCCCTATCCAGATTCTACAGTTTAAAAGTAATAAATTTATTAGAAGTAAATTAAATATTTTTAAATTAAATTTTATTATAGGACATTGCTATTAAGTAAGAAGTATTAGAGTTATTTAGGCAAGTGTCAAAGCATAAGCAGTGGAAATTTTGAAAGGTGGCAGTCAATTCCAGTTCAAAAAAATCAAGCGGCGTTTACCAAAACATTAAGTTTAAGACTTAATCTTATACATGCGCGCGTTCTCTTCTATAAATGTCTAAATTATATTTTCTTTAAAAGTGATCAAATCTAACACCTCATAGTTCTCGTCCCTAATAAACATAGTAGTAGTTAAAAAAAAATATTAGAGCGAGTTATCGAGAACATCGCGATGTTTCCAATGATCGTGAGAACGGCGATTTATCGGGAAGAATAGTGAAGTGAATCACGATATATCGAAATTATCGATATTCACAATGTATATCGATATTTTTGATACATCGATATTGACATGATATCGATATTTATCGATATATCACATAGTCCAAATCCCAAAAATGCCATACCCAATTGTTGGGATGCGCCAATCTATCCAAACAATGCTATACCCCATTGTTGCGATAAACAATGAGTTCTGCAAAAAATTAAATATTTATATAGGACCTTCAACACAATACATTAGCTGCTTCTAGGATGGGTTTCACTAGTTTCGTTCTGCATCTGGCAGTGCTAATATATTATTTCCGGGTTACCTCATTAGCGTTATCCTTGGCATTGCTTTGGCATCCTTTTCATTCTTGTTTGTTTTTTGTAAAAGGTAAA